>JAAGNO010011538.1:0-33961 GCA_033439905.1 Ceryle rudis
AGGGGTGCAGTTGAGGGATTCTTATGCTTTTCTGTCCGCATAACTTACTGTCTTACACAGCATCCCTGGTCCCGCCACAGCCCTGTGGGGAACTGTCTCGGGAGGGCCATGCCAGCCTCTGACCCCAGACCATTGTCCGTGCTGGCTCTGTCACTGCCACACTGACTGGCCACAGTGGATGGGCATGAGTCCCCTCCCTGTCCTGCAGAAGCCTGATCCTCTGGTCCTCTCTCCACAGTGCACCAACCCCCTACCAGGGCTGACCAAGCTGGAGGACTGCTGTGGCAGTGTGGGGCTCTTCTGGGGTACGGACCGGTGCCTGGCCTGCCCGCCCCGGCCAGGTGAGTACTGATGCTGCTGGGTTGGCACCCTCAGCAAGCAAAGATGGTCAGGCTGCCTCACCAGCCAAGGAGGCACAGAGCAGAGCCCCTGTCTCATGTGTGGTTCTCCATTGCTCAAGGTCCTCAGGGATGGGTGTTATGTCTGAGGTGGCGTGTAGGGCCTGTGTGCCAAGGAGCAGCACTCTGGTTTGGGTGCTGGGCCCAGGCTCAGTGCTTTCTCCCTAAGCCACCCCTGTGAAACTCTGGTACGGCCAGTGGTTCCCACTATGCTAGCCCCACTCAGAGGGGGAAATGGGAAAATAGTGGCCATGGTTGTAGGAGGTGCAGTCCTAGATCAGCGGAGAAGACTGCAGACTCGGCCCTATAGAGTTACTGGCTTGCTCTGGGCCCAACACAGGCTTGGCAGGGGCTCTGGAAATAACACTACATCAAACAATTGGCAGGAGCACACCCGGGGTCCGTTCCAGGGGCATGGGCGTCCAGCTCTGTTTCTGCTGAGCTTGGGAGCTGGATGGACTGATCCAGCAGGAGACAGGGATTCCTCAGTGGCTTCAATCAGGTTGCTTCATAACGAGCACAGCCCTTTGTGCCATGACCCCATCCCGTGTCGTGGTGAAGAAGCTGTGCTGAAGGTCTCCCACCTGCGGGGAGACGGCTTCATGGGCACACTGGCTCCAGCAGCCAGCGCTGACTGGGCCTGGAGCAGGACAAGATGCGTGGGTGCAGTGAAGTGTGGGCTGGGAGCTCCTCACCTCTCCCCCATCTGCCTGCCTGCCCTCTGTCATCCCTGCCTGGCTGTTCATTCACATGCCTTCACCGGACTGAGGGACTAAAGTAATCAGACCCCAAAGTCCAGGAGAATTTGACCCCTGAGGAAAGCAGAGATGTCCAAAGTGGTGGGTTTTGTGCAAGGATGTATGGTGTTGGTGCCTTCTAGCTCTGCTCAGAGGCTGTTCCACTCATTCATGTTCAGGCTTCCAAGAGCTGTTTGCATGTCATTGTCCTCCCTTGATTCTGTTCTTCCTCAGCCAGAGGTAGGGCCAGCTAGAGCCAAATTCCTTGCAATCACAGACGAGGTTGTCAGCATCCTGGAAAACAGCTCAGATCTGATTGCTGTCATCTTCTCACTCTGAATGGCTCTGCTGTGGCCCTGGGCCATGGTGCTGCTTGCCTACCCACATCCGTGCACCAAGCCCCAAGGGAGCCTTCAGCACATATGATAGTGGGGTGAGCATGGAATCTCCAGATTCATCACAGACAAGGAAATGCCACATGCAGGCCTCAGCCTCCTTTGTCCCCAACCTTCATATACCCAGTCACTGCTATTTACTCCACATCCTACATGCTCCCTGTTTCTCACCCTGTGAGATCACTCTGTGATGTCCCCCATTAGGATGAGGGGGGGGCACTTAACACTTCAGTTAGGCTGCAGATGGCTGCAAAATCTCTGCATCTCCTTTCTCCATGCCAGGATGCTTAGTGGCCAGAACTGCAGGAGTGATTTGTTCTGCTGGACTTGGATCTTTAGGCTTCAGAATGTGTCTCTAATCACAGGCTTCCATGACATGAAAACAGGCAGGAAATACTTCCATGGGCTCCTTGCAGTCAGCCAGCCAGTAGAGCAAATGCACTTAATAAATGCCTCCTAGCTGCCAGCAGGTCCCACTTCCACAGCTCAGCACATGCTTTATGTCCCAGCAGCAGCTGAAACTCAAGGGAGGTTGTCACTGTTGGTCTTCATTGAATGGACAGATGCTTGTCTGGCTTTTTTTTAAGATTAATTCCATGGGGATATGAAAACTGTATCCCCTTGGGTCTTCTGTCTTGTGTCACAAGAAAATCCCATTCTCAGTCCCCCTGGCTTTGGGCGATAAAGTTCTCTCTTGGAGACCAAATGGCTCTTGTTGATTTTGGCAAGAATTCAGGCTAGTTGAAGTGGCCATTTTCATCCTCTTTAATCGTGTGCAAGTATCTCCCTCCTTTGGCTCCCTCTGATTGACTGTCCTATAACCAGCCCCACATGCTGGAGACCACACAGTGCAAGTGAAGGGAGCTGTAAGGCAGACACTCGATGGAGGCAGCCTAAGAGAGACCAACTGTTGTGGAGTACAAAGCCCAGGTGACTGACATGCTTTTCTTAGTGGTGCTGTCTTCATATGCAAGAGATCTCACCGTAGAGTGGAGCCAGGGAAACAATCCTTTCTCCATGATCTTACTGCTCTAACCAAACCATAAAGCACTGTGACCTCTCATTGACCCATGCCTCCTCTGCCAGGGCTCCCAGGTCTGTGCCTGTCCAATGTGAAGTCATTGCTCTGCATATTCCTGCCTGTAGACCACAGCCTGCACTCACATTCCTTCTGTCTCCTGGTCTTGCTGGCCTATGTTGTGCTCACTCATAGTCACTGGGCTGTAGTTCAGTGACTTGGTGTCTCGTGCACAGAGATAACATGTCCAGTAGATGTTTCCAGCTTTCTTCTTGGCACTGTGGTCTTTGGAGAGAACTTCTTGCACTCGTGTGTCATGGGGAAGCATGCACCAGAGGAGACTTGACAGCGCTGGGAATTTAATTCCAGCAACCAGAGACAGAAATGGCAGAAGCTAGTTCAGTGTAAACACTTACAAATGTACAGAAGTGCAGCCAGGCAAGAGCTAGACAAATGGAGAACTTGTTTGGATTGACTGTCTGCCCGAGACACTGATTGTTAGTAGAGTCTGGATATGTCCGGATGTCTCTGTCGACTGCAGCTTTCATGTTTGGTACGTGTTTGTGTGCGGAAAGACATCAGAGAAGAATCAGAGGCAGGCATCTGTCTGAGTGAACCTGCCGTGACCAATCTCTGCTATTTTTTGTGTTTTGCCCAGCATAAGAAAATTCAAGGCACTTGAATGCTTTGTCTGCATCCTAAGGAGACCATGTTAAAAGCTGAGTTCAGAATTAAGGTACGGGTGGGGTTGACCTAGCCAGGACTCTCTGAAGCAAGTGTTACATTAGTGCCAGAGGTTTCCTTAAGCTCTTCTCAGGCTTTTGGCTGTCTGGTTTGCTGCTGGAGGGGTGTTTATAGTTAGGTCCCTTCCAAGAAGTGGGTATAGAGATAGGTATTCAAGTAGGCTATAGTAGAAGTCGCTGGGAGTTTTCTGTTGCTCATGTAAGAGCTGAAGATGGGACCCCCTGGATATGTCAGAGACAGCCCTCAGAGAAAGGGGAGAGCCAAGAGCTTGCTCTGCAAGCTGTTAGAGCAAAGGCTGCCACCCAACCCATGAAAGAAAGAGATGAGCCAGAATCAGGGCCCCAGAGAGTGGCAGGACACCTGCATGCTGTTGTGCACCTGCAGTCCTTCAGCTCCAGCTGGAGATGTCTGGATGAAATGTGCTGCGCTGCAAGATAGGATAAATCAGGTGGAGACATCCAATGACCCTCATGGGTCTTTAGTACTTGGAGAAGGCAGTGGAGCATGCACTGGAAAGGCTAGAACGGAGAGGTGGGACCATATGGGAGCTGGAGGGTAAAATTTTGAGAAAACTCATAGTGGGGAAAAGGGAATTACAGGCTGCAGAAGCAGCTGGACTAGAGATACTTGGATGTGGGTGAGAGGAAGCCCAAGGACTGGCAGAGTATTTAAGCAGTGCTGGTGAGGAAGCTGTGCTGAAGTAGTGTCCTGTGGCAAGCTCAAGGTATGAGGGTAGTAGCAGGCACACTGCTGGGCAGAGCTGCTCCTGCTTACTTGCCAATCTATATGGTATTTTGGGGTATACAGTGGTCAGTGGAGAACATGATGGAACAAGGTCAAGACATGGTCTGTGGAAAATAAAACCAAAAAGACCCAAGCTGCAGGTTGACACAGACCTCAGAGCAGGTGTGGAATTGGACACTGGTTTCCCTGAAGCTTTGGCCCTCCTCAGGCACATGGGGAAAAAGGCAGATCTGGCTTATCACTTTCTTTAATAGATTGAGTGGCAGCCTTTGCACTGACAGCTCACACACAGAGCAAGCTCTTGGCTCTCCCCCTTCTCCCAGAGCTGTCTCTGACATATCCTGGGGGTCCCATCTTCAGCTCTCATTTACATGAGCAAAAGCAAACTCCTAGCAACTTCTACTGCTACCAGTCATGCAAGGTAGCAGAGAGTTCTGCCCAGAGCAGGTCACAGTCCTCTTCTACCTCCTCCCTGTCCCCAAGACCGCACAACTCTGTGACCAGCAGCTCTACAGGAGAAGCCCATACCAGTGATAGACACCATCTCCAGTACTCCCCAGGAGCTGCAAGTCTCACCTTTCTGTGGGGGTTTTGGGAACTTTCTGGGTGCAGAAGTAAACCTGCATTTCCCAGGTCCTGTTTTTTCACTGACCCCTACCCCTTATTTCAGGCTGCAGTCAGCCTGAGCATGGGCTGGGCTTCACACCCATCAGTTGTGCTCATTAGAGGTCTTCCTAGGGTGCTTTCTCTCCTCCTGCCTATGGGGTTTAACTGCATTAAGAAACAAGTCTTTGAAGGCTATTGTTTTGTTTTCATTCCCACTCCCCATGTTTTTTCAAGGGTTTTTTTTTGTGCTAGAGAAAAGTCTGAATTTCACTGGAAAGTTGGATCTTGTAATGTCTGGCTTGGCGTCTGCAGCACTCCCCAAACAGACCTCCCACCACGAGAGGGGTGGCAGCTCACCCATGGAGTCGTCATCATCAGAAACACCAAAAGGCTCCGCACGCTGCATGCTCCCCTGCACTGTGTCTGCAGGCATTGAAACAGCCACAGGAAGCCCCTTGAAAATCAACCCCCTGGTCTGCTCTTGTGATCAGATTGGGGAGGATAGAGGAAAAAAACCCTGGAAATATGGGAAGGAGGCTACAGAGTGGGCTGGTTCTGCAACTGCTACACCATGTGCCACAGAGAGTATGTGCAGGACAGTAAAGAAAGGCTGGAGGTGGGGAAAGCAGCTGAAACCTCCGCATGGTTGTGGCCATACTGCAGAGAGCAAAGCTTAACCTAGGGAGAACAGCATTTTCAGGACTGTCTTGTTCTGCAGAGTGCTTGTTTTGCTCATCATTCATGTGCAGCATTGAGTTCTCGGCACGCAGCAGCACAGTGTTGCAAGGGGGACATTTTAGTACAAAGGCATCTTGTCCCAGCTAGAAACTGCTGTGGGAGCAAAATGAGGAAAGGATCTCTCTGTTGAAATGATCCCGAAGGCCAACAGTAATTCACAGAATCTTTTTTTTTTTTTTTCTTTAAGCATCCTTTTCACCTTGAAAATCTTTATTGGCCATGAGTAGAGCAGAGGTCTTAGTTTCATATCGCACTTCAGCACTGGTGCATGCTCTCCCCACCTCTGCTACATAGCTGTCGTTGGGGCATTGGAGAAAGTCTTGCTGGAGGCTGCCTAGCACAGACTACCCAGAGGAGAGGAGAGCAGTCATGACAGATCTGGACTGAAGGTTTCATGTCCTATCCCTCTTGTGAATTTTACCTGGGAACTGAGCTTATCCCCACAGCCACAGCCCTGCCTACTTCTTAGTCTATCATCTCCAATAAATTTTCTCTCTGAAGGCTATGGTGGTGTTGAAGCTCCTTTGCTCTTCTGCCAGCAAGTTCAGCAGCTCAGGTCTTCTCTACAATGGAGGTTGATCTTCTCTGCTTCACACTAAACCAGGATGAATTTTGACTGAGTCCACCACCCCCACCACTCCAAATACCACAAGACTGTGCACTCTGGCTCCTTTCATCTCCCATATGCTGGAAAACACAGGTCAAGCAGAGGTCACCACAGCCACCCGCCTGACTGCACTCTCTGTGCCCACTGTGGGTACAGGTTGATGCACAGGGTCCAGCTGAGGCACTGGTTCTTTTGTGGCGCTGATCCAGGGTCTCCAGAAATGTCTGTGAGTTCTGAAAGTGGCAAAGGAGTTCAGCAAGGCAAGCTTTCTCACAGAGATAATGCCTTTTGTACGGTAAATAAAAAGAGTTGAAAGTAAGGGGCTAGCTTTCTGCAGCTTTTTCTGCAGTATTTCCTCACTTCTCTGAGTGCAGGTTTGCCTCCTGCCCTTTTAACGGAGTGATATTGGCTGGCCTAATGCAGTTATTATCTCACTCTACAAACCTTGCCTTGCTCAGGCCCTTGTGGCTACCACCACTAGAAATGGTTTCTTTCCACTTCACCATCAGCCTGAGCTTCTTCATCCCACCTACAGACAGTGTTTGGGGAGCCAGGGCCCTTGGGTAAAGCCTCTTCCCTGGGAAGCGATGGAGGACTAGCCTAGCTGCTTAAAGATCATTGTGCTAGGCTGCAGAATCCCTATGACCACTTTCCATGCGTTCATTTCCCTTCTTATGCTGCTCAAGTATTGTTCTATCTGGGGATGGAGGTGCTGGGGGGAGTCCTGGGCTGTGGCTGTTTCAAGCTCACCTCCTTTCTGGGTCTGTGAGTTTATTGCATATACTCTTCTTCGTGCGAGCAAGGTCTCACCGGGGATGTCCAGTGCCTCCAGAGCTTGCAGAAAGCAGCACTATGCAGTAGGATAAAGCAGAGCTGGAGGGAGCAATAAGGAGAGCCAAGGACAGTCCTGGTATCCAGGTACCTGGTCAGCACATCGCTTTGGCACAGCACCCATGGGGATGAAATACCCAGAAGGCGAGGCACTGAAATCACAGAATCGGGAGCCAGAGCTCCCTGCCCTCAGCAAGCCTGAAATCCCTCTGCCTGACAGATGCAGCTCAGCTGCTCCATGCCCAGCTTCATTCTCTGTGAGAAACCCTTCCTGGAAAGAGTGTAGACAGACAGACACACACACACAGAGGAGGCCAGGACCCCTCCAACTGTGGATGCTGGCAGATTTCTGCCCTCTTTGATCATCATTCTGGCTTTTTCTCTTTGCTGGTTTCCAGGGGTAGAGCCTCCAAAGCCAGTCTCCCACTCATAGGGGGAGAGAAGGCCATGAGAGACGGGCAGATGCTGATTCCCTTTGCAGGAAACTCAGGTGCCCTAGCCTGATTTTTCAGAGGTTTTTGGCCATCTCTGCTGTAGTTCTGCAACATCAGAATTTGTGGAAAGAAATGGTCCGCTGCTTGAGTAACCAAATACAAAGCTGAGAGTTAATAGTTTACATCCTCCTGCAGCCACATGCTGTCTTCCCCTGTGGCCAGGTCCTGGCAGAAAGAGAGCAGCTTCCATCCAGTACTTCAGAAACTGTCTGGGTTCCCCTTGGTACCGTGATATCTGCTCACATTACATTACAGTTATTCTTTCCAGGGAGTGTGGGCTTTGCAGAATTAAGACCTTTCTCCACAATCTCACGAGTGATTTGCTGCAGTAACGAGCTGCAAGTTTCTGCAGACTGGAGCTGTGTGAGTGCTGAGATGGCATGAGACCTGCACACTCACCCCCCATCACTGGTAATTTCTGCTTTGCCCTCTCCCCAGCAGCATCTGGCAGAGGGGTGCTGCAGGATCTGTTTCTTTGCAAAGGCTTTTCAGAGAGGGAGTGGGGCTCTGACACGTCATCGCTGTTTGATCTCCGGCATGCTTGGCTCCTTGTTGGAGGGCTCGCACATAACGATGCTGCTTCAACTGAGTGTCTGTTATCACATTGTGCTGAGGCTGACAGATGATTCCAAGCACAGTTAATGCCTGTCAGCAGTCCTGAGCCCACAAGCTATGGTGTGGGAGGACCTGGAATCCCACCGGGGCACTGAGCCTGGAGCCAATGAGCCAGAGGTTGTTTTCCCCTTCCCAGAAGGTTGAAAATGTACTTGATAATTCCCAGTATCACCAGAAACCTTCTCATCCTTAACATCCAGATATTTGTAAGAACCTCCTGCTTACAATTCATGACTGAACTGTTGAAAAGGGTGAATAGATTTTTAATCTTAGTCATTCATCCAACCACTAAGGATCATTCTGCACCCAGAAAACCTTGCACTTCATTTAATATACCTGGGGAAACCAGGCTTTCTATTGTCCTTCCTGGTACACATTGGTGAATGGATTGTTCTCCTGTCTTCTGTTTCCCAAGTGCCTTTATCCTAAAAGGCTAATCCCTGACTTTTGCCTTCCAAGAAGTGCCCTAGAATGACTTTAAACTGAGTTATAGAGTCAAAGTGTCCAGAACAAAGAGTTATGGACATGACTGTTCTCTGTCCCCAGTGCGTTGTTTGTGTTACCTTTGCAGGCTCTTTCTGGCCATCTTCTGCTGCAGAGATGCTCTTAATTTGTCCCTAGTTCTCAAAAGCTGCAGTGCATTAGGAATCTGCCAGATCTTTGATACAGCTATTGCCATAGAGGCCTTTCCATCTATAACACCATGATGTGAGCTGCTGATGCCAGGCAGGAGGAATTCAAGTGGTGGGAATATGGCTGGACAGCTGTTACACTCAATTCTTGTTTGCAAGCGTACAGTCCAGAAAATTAAAAAGAAACTTCACCCCGGGAAAATCCCATCCTTAGGCAAAGCACTTTTTTTCCTACCCCACCCCGTGCTTAATCAATTCCCAACACATCACCTCCTGGCTTCCCTTTACCTTGCTCCAAAATATAGTGCCTAAATTTGACCTGTTTGGAATTTATGCGCCACATTTTAATTGCCTTTAAAAAATGTTGAGAGATTTAATTGTGCAGGTTATAGGCCATTTTGAAACTCACAAAACTATTTTAAGCAGCAATTTGAAATTTCCTTTGATGAGAGTGATTGGGGAAGGAAATCATATGCAGTAAAAAAAGGGGGGAAATGTAATGAACAGGCCCTGGGATGTTATTTCAGTACCTTGCCAAGGACCTCTGTCATTCCTTTCACTCAGATCCCCTTTGTCATGTGCCACCTAGCTATCCAAGCTGGCCTGAGAGGAGCTGAGGTGACACAGTGATAGCTATGAAGCACAGACAGCACCTCTGGGTCACCAGGTTGGCACCTGACAAGCAGCAGAAGACACTTCTTGGGAAATATGGCTGCTCCCACCTTTCCCTCTGCCCTGAGATTCATCAGAGGCCCATCCAAGGCAGACCTAGAGACCCTTTCCCCTCTGCAAGGAGGACAAAGAGAAGACACAATGCTGGTGGCTGGCTCTACTGCCAACATCCTACACTATTTGCTTTCTTCCCAGTGCATCCTGTAATTGAGAATGGGCAGGTGGAGTGTCCCCAGGGATACAAGAGGCTGAACCGGAGCCACTGCCAAGGTAAGGATGCTGTTTTCATATCTCTCTCTCCTTCCCACATCCACTGTCAGAGTTGTGATTATCTACACAAGTAAAATACAATTACCTAACTCCCTGATACAGATCTGCAGAGAATGCAGCTCTCAAAGATCTCTGTGCTTTCATTAAGAATGAAAGAAAACCAGGTAACACTGGGCTGAATGACTCAGCTGATAAGCATAATCAGTACATAGTTGGGCCAATGCAAGAAAGTTCACCTTTAAGTCCTACTGACCCAATAAGGACCTATGTTACTGCCATGGTGTAAGTGTAAAAACAGTTCTCCCATAGTCTGAAGCAATAGAAATTCTATTGTCTGAAAACATTTGGGAAGGTCGTCAGCTTGTTCAGCTTGCTGTAGATTAATATGTTTACAGGTGGGAGAGGGCTATGAAATCAATTTCTTCCTTTCTGAGCATGTCACCTGTCTGTGCTGCCAGGCTGCCCTGCCTGCCCTGTGCTGCTGGGGTCTATCCATGTCTCACTCCCAGCCATACCTCAGCTCCATATGAGGAAAGCATCTTTCTGCTTTTCTCTCCAGTTAGTGTTTATTTGGCATCTCTTGGATGCACAGTGGTTGCGTTTTCCTGTGCTCTGACTGAAGTGGAATTTTATGGTTCTCTTCTCGTGATTCATGATAAACTGAGAGGTATCATCTTGAAGATGCAGCAGGGAGCCTGGACCCTAGCCATGCGAACCCAGGGCTGGCAATCCAATGACTCATCTCTTTTAGATGGGACTTTCCACCATGCTTACTTAATTAATGATTCAACCTCCTCGTGTTGTCCTGGGGGAGAACTTTCAACAGAAAAAAATGGCTTCTATTCTCCTTGGTGCTCAGATCTCATCCCTAGATGAGACCTGCAGGACCTACTTTGGATTTGCATCCCCTCTGGAGCAGGAAGAGGCTCAGGGGGACAGAGGGAGATGGCAATGTGGAGTTGGATAGGAAGATGGTTTTTTCACAGGAGAAGGCATAAACCAGAGATTTGTGCCTCTGTGTGCTCCTTTAAAAGCTAGGTTGGAGAAGTACTGTTCTGCAGACACTCTGCTGCCTTGAAGTGCTTTTTGTGTCTCTGCTGTTGCAGCAGGACATGTGCCAGGAAACCCAGCACCTCACTTTAGGGTCACAGAGTGAGCAATTTGGCTGATAGACTGTGGGAGAGGCTACATGGGGCATTCTCTTGCCAGTCCAGGTAGGAGGGGAACCAAGGCACTGGATGGGTGCTGATGGTCCCTAAGGCCATTGCCTGTAGGAGAATAGCTGAACTGGGAAGGAGCTGAGCTGTAGCTTTGCAGGCTGCCATCAAAGCACAGGTGAGTGACTGGAGGAGAGCCCTGGCAAAAACCCGCTTTACTCCGTTCTGTATGGAGAAGAAGCAATGTTTCTGGTGCCTTCCAGCAAAGGAACAAATGGCTCATCTCTGCCAGATCTCCTTTCCTTTCTGCATCCCAATGAGCAGGAACAAGGCTGTGATGAGTCTGAGTTGAGTGCTGGCAGACCCAGACAGTGAACCTCCGGGTGCCGCTGGGACCAGAAGGAAGGATGTCACTGGAAAAGATAATGTGATTGCTAGACATGAAGCAAAGATTGTCTTGGAGGCTCAGCCATAGGGAAGTGTGCATGCGCAATGGTCAGTGAACAGGACACACCCCAGCACCTTGTGTGTCTGGTGTCCAGGTATTCTTGTCTGTACATACTTGGTGTCTTCTCAGTGTATATACTTGTTGCTGACTCATATTCTATCTGCTCGCCAAGCACCAGGGTAAACCAGCCTGCACTTTTCCACCATGGGCTGCTTGACCCAGCATGGCTGTTTCTGAGAAGCACTGGCAGGCTTGTGTGGGGTAGGAAGAAGCAGCTGAGACAGTGTACAGATCTCAGTTTGTGGTCCCTGAAGTCCCTTTTTGTGGGCTAGCCCTGTCTCTGGCATGCTGCAGGGAGTAGGAGTGTGTGGCCCTGAGCATGCCTGCCTGCTTCTATTCTCTGGAGAGATTTTGACTGCTGGTGGGTCCTGATGGATGGACTGAGGCTGGGATGTTGCCCTGTTTTAAATTAAGCTCATAAAGGCCAGCCCTTGGTTCTTGTTTGTTTTGTGCTCTCATTACTTTAATCCCTTCAATCCCTTTGCTTATGTGGAGGCCAAACACTTCGTCCAGTTGGTGTGTTGGAATGACATGGTACTCCAACCATGCCAGGGATTGACAGGGATGAGCCCCGAGTGTCCTGCAGAGAGCCTGAGCCTCCTCTCTGAGTGGGGTTCCCAGCACATTTGGGGTCTGGCCACTGGTTGTTCTCATGAGCTCTGCCCTGTGCTTGGTACAGAGCAGGAAACCATTAAACAGACAAATCCTACTCCTCCCTGGCCAGCTGCACATCCCTGCAGTGTTGGTACTTCCAGTTAGCTGAACATCATGGTCCAGTCTTGATGTCCCCTGTGTGTATCAACCATTTATGGGGTAGCCTGTGGAGTGAATGGAGAAGCACAGGACTTTGGAGGACCTCTCCAAACTGTCATAACTGTCTGTGTGACACCCCCACTTCCACCAAGCAATGATGCTTCAGCTCTGAGGAGCAAGGTAGTGCTGGGAAAGCCATTCCTGAGCCTAGGTGCTCTCAGTCAGGCTCTTTCTGTATCTCCATTCTTCTGAGTGTCCCAGCAGCTGATCTCCATACCCCTTCCTCCTTGAAACAGTCTCTAGAGCACCACTGGGTGCTCTCAGGCACCCGAGGTCTCACTGGTGCCTTTTACACTGGCATTGAGACTGCCCTGTGTCTTTGGAAAGTGTTTGGCCTGATGTTGCCTAGCATCACATTGGCATTTCTTGGTCTTGGAAGCTCACAGCTGTCCTGTGAGGAGTGAGCGTGCTCAGGTCCCCCTCACTGCCTGCTCCTGCCTCTTAGCTTGTAGTATATGTTCCTGTGATGTATCTCAGGGTGCTGCTGATGTTTATCCCACTCCTGCCACTCTGTGCTCTGATCCAGCTCTTCCTCCACTACTTGTGCTTCCTGACACAGACCATCATCAACATGCTGACTTTTCTGGGCCAAGCTCTTTAGTGAAGATACAAAACTACATCAATCAATGAGGAGGTCTTCCTCCCCACTCTCCTCCATGAAAGTCATCCTCAGTTCCCCATTATGGACCTGCTGCAAATCCCCATCTTCTCTGGCTTAGCTCATACATTCCTATGTGGTGCTGTAGGAAAGGCTTTTCTGCAGGCCAAATGGGTGAGTCTGACAGTGTTTCCCTAGGATAAGCCCAGCTCCCTTCCCAAAGACTACATCTGATGTGTGCTGAGGCAGAGGCAAAGCTTGTGGCAGGGCTTGAGCTTGGCGACTTCCCGCTTGCTCTACCTGTTCCTAGAAGAAGACACTACCACAGCCTGGCCCACCATCCCTCCACCTCTAGATGGGATCAGTCACTGTTCTTCCTGCATGCTGGAACTGAGTTTCCCTGCAAGGATCCTCTATAGATGATGGCTCCATATGAGCAAGACAAGGGATCATGTAAAAGGACAGGACTCGCCAGTCCAGGCTTGCAAACAACTGTGATAGACATAAAAGTCACCCTGCTGGACTGGCACACTGTAAGGGCCACATCAGTTTTTCACAAGGACTGTGAAGCAGAGCCATCCCTGAAGCAAGTGAGCTCAGCACTGCACATGTGGGACTGCTGTTGCTGCAGAGGTCCCCAACATGCTGCTCTGTGCAGAGGCTACCTTGCACACCATGGACACCAGCCCAGCTGAAAACCCCTCAGTCCACGGCACCTAAGTGGAAGGCACTGCGTAGAGGGTTCAGTTTACTCTCAGCTTCCTGATATCTTGCTAGGCTCTCTTCTCTCCACAGATATCAACGAGTGCTCGATACAGGGCCTATGCAAAGATGCTGAGTGCGTGAACACCCGTGGTAGCTACCGCTGTACCTGCAAGCCTGGCAGCATGCTGGACCCATCTCGTAGCCATTGCATCTGTAAGTGATCCAGGGAACCCCTCAGTTTGGGAAGGGGCCTGAGCAGGACCCTGTGGCTGAGTGGAGGCTGCAGCATGCTTTGCATCTCTTGCAACTGCAGTTGAGTTACACTGTCATGTGCTTGTGTGTGGGGTGGATCCCCAGGCCTCACGTCCCCTTCATGTTCTCCGTGGAAATCTCATGGCCGCTGCGGATCCTGGAGGCGACTTGCCTGCAGTGCAGCAGCAGAGGACACAGCCTCCTGGGTTGAGAGAGCTCTCACAGGAGGTGGCACTGTTGTGGGGGATGGCCCACTGGCTGGAGGCTGGAGGCTGGTGGGTGTTCTGGGAAGAGGATGGGGCAGCCCTTGGGACAGGGTGGAAGGCACAGGCAGAGAAAGGCCCAAGGGAGAGAGACCAAGTGTCCCCCGTTCTTTCTTTGGAGAGTGTAGAGCTTGACCTCTGGCAATGACCCTCCTGCTGTGTTTCAGCGGACAAAGCTGTGTCAATGGAGCAGGGGCTGTGTTACCGCTCGGCAACTGGAGGCGTGTGCTCCTTCCCCCTCTCGCACCACATCACCCAGCAGATCTGCTGCTGCAGCCGCGTTGGCAAGGGCTGGGGGAAGAACTGCGAGGAGTGCCCAATGCCTGGCTCAGGTGAGACGTACCTGCTCCGGCTTTGCCTGCTTTGGTTAGAGTGGAGTTTGGGATTGCCTGAACTTGCTGCCACACAGATGGCTGCAGGACCCACCACTGAGCAGTGCAAATGCTGGCCTGTGAGATGGGTAAGGCAGCCCAGGAAGCAGACATGGAAAATACTGGGAAAGTAGAGAAATCCCTGATGGGAAACCACTCTGTACCAGTGGGAGAACACAGCCACATCTGTGCCTGGCTTTGCTCGGCAGCCCTTTTGCCTCTCATACATCTTCTGCTGGGATGAAAGCCAGGTGAGGATGATTTTGGCGTATCTCAGCATGGGATAGGGTGGAGGAGAAAGCACTGAAATCCTCAGGGCTGAGAAAAATCTTCAGGTGGTTTGTGCAGAGCATCTTGAATGATATGCAAAGTGCCCAGTACCAAGGTACCAGGGGTTCTCTTTTATCTGCTCCCTTGCTCAGTTTGAACCTTCCTGTGGCATAATCCCTTCCTAGCAGTGCTGACCCAGGGAGGGATTTAGGTTTTGGTGTCTGGGAGTATCAGCCAGTGCCTATTAAAAACCCACCCTGCCCTGTAAGCAGATTCCTTCTGCTGGAAGCATCTACCCACTGCAGCCCAGGTGTGCTTCTATAAGGATTCAACCCTCAGACATCTTCAGAAAATTATAGGATGAAAGAAACTGGTACCTGCATTCACATACCTGCTTGTCCATCTTCATTTCTTTCACTTGTCTAACCATCATGCCTGAGTGCATTAAGCCTGGTAATCCCTACACCAGTCTCTTCCTTCCAACCTCTGCCCTCTAAAGTTTTGATTGATTTTCCCTCACAGAAGCCTTCAAGGAGATTTGCCCAGCAGGACATGGCTACACCTACTCCAGCTCTGATATCCGCCTGTCAATGAGGAGGGCAGAGGCAGAAGAGCTGCCCTTCAGCTTGGAAGAGCGGGGGGAGAGCAGCAACTGGACATTGGACTGGGTAGCAAGAAGACAGCAACTGCAGGACAGCTTAGGTGGGAGCATCCTGGAGGCATTCCCACACCATGGAACCTCAGCAGGAGAGGGTAGTGTGGAATCTACCTCTTAAAGCTGCTCCACCCGGGCCTTTAGCAAGGGTGGTCAAACTCTCAGGTCCTGCCATGCCCCATGGATGGACTTGTAGCTGAAAAGGAATTTCTACATCTGTTTGAGTATGCAATGTGTTCTTCAGTCCTATTAGTGTTTCTGGGGCATGAGACACCACATCTTCAAGCCTTGGAGAGGAGGTTGAGTGTTTCAGGCTTCTGTGACTGCATCTTTGCATTTGGTGCTAGCTGGACAGGCTGCCTTCACCGGGACTTCAGGTCTGCATGGCAGCCTTGGCACTGTGGTTCTTGAGCTTTTGTCCAGCCCAGCTGGAGGGAAGTGTGACCAACTGCTTGTGCCAGCACCTGCTGGAGCAGAAGCTCCTGGGGTTTGCACAGTGCCAGGAGAGGAGTCTGGGAGTTTTGGGAACAAGCTCTTGCAGAGGAGTGTGAGGGACTGAGTGGTAGTGTCTTAGAGGTGGGGTGAAGTTAGGGCAAACAGGGTTTGATGAAGTTGCCTGCCTGCCTTGTCTGTATTCACCATGCACTGTTTCACTTTCCAGGTGAAGTTTCTCCTGCTGTGCAGGTGAGTAAGGTTTGCCTTGCTGCATCTGGGTGCTTCCGTGGTAGCTTGATGGGCGGGAAGGGGCACGTCTTACAAATTGGTGAGAAGGAGGTGTGAAATGTGGTCAGAGAGAGCAATAACAAAAGCAAGTATCTGCTGCCAGAAGGAACAGTGTACCAACTGCAAACTCTATCACCCTGGCTGAGTTGCCACGGCTGAAGGCACTGTGCCATGTGCCAACTCAGCCTTTGCTAAGAGGTCATTAGCTCAAAACAACAGTAGCTGAGGGCTCTGCTGCACTAGTTCGTGGTCAGTGTTGACTCCAGCTGGTGCTTCCTGGGGCTGAGGTAGCAGCCCAGACTGAGGCCTGAGCTGGCTGAGGTGTGGGTGCTCTCTCCCTGCTGTCAGCCTGGCCTGGCTGTAAGGCTGATTGGCAGCAGGGGAAGGAAAGCTGCCTCAGACAGCTTGAGGAGTGCTCCTCTCATGGCGCCCAGTGTTGTGTTCAAGCCAGCTTGCTGGCAGGTCTCCCTGTGCTGGTGTGGGTTCAGCAGAAACTCCACTGGAGCAGTCAGGGTGGGCACCTCCCACACTGGCTGTGTGAATTCACCCTGTCTGATGGGAGCAGCCTGGGGACTGATTCTCTGACAGGCTCTCCCAGAGCTGAGTATCTTTATTATGAGTCTTACTCAAAAAATGTGTGTCTCTTGATCCCCGCTGTCAGCAAAGGCTGAGCCATATCCCTCCTGAGCATCTCTGTGCCCCCTTGCTATAGCAGCACAGCTCTCAGAACGAACTTGCAGCCCCTCTGAGAGAGAGGACAGCACTGCCATCATCACTGCTTCATAGACATGAAGTCACTTGCCCAAGGACACATGAGAAATCTCAAAACAGGGCAGAAATTTGAACTAAAGCTTCCAAATTTGAAGCAGAGCTAGTCAGGGACTTATGTTGCTCAGACACCTTTTTCCTTCATCTATTGTGGAAAGATCCTCAGAGCAGAGACCCAGGTTGTGCTCCAGTATCTCCTTTGGCAGCCATGGGTTTGCCAGGAGCAGATGCTGAGAAAGAGCATCTAGCAACAAACATCCTTCTAGTAGGTACCTTTCTTGAGGCAGGTGGAAGAAAATGGCTGTCCTCAGCCCTCCAGAGCTGCTAGTGACAGTGGCAGCATTTGCTGTGCCTAGATGCCCTTCCTGACCACCTTGCAGAGATTTCTGCCCGGTAGCAATGCCCTGGGTCTCACGTGCACAGCAGGCTGGCACAGACCCTCTGTGAGCAGCCCCCTGGGCACAACCAGGAACTGTACAATGTGCTCAGGACAGAGTGTCCCTGCCAGCTGCACCCAGCCGTGGAAGCTTCTCCTCCCAGAACAGTGTCTTGGAGAGAAAGAGGAACCAGGAGGTGGGTGGGAAGATGTCTCAGGGGTGCTGCATCCCAGCTACATGCATGTGGATAGAGGCAGTCTTATGTTTCTGTCCCTCAGGGTGCTGCTGATGCCACCGCAGAGCATGCCATGCGCAGAGGTGAGCCCCTGGCTGGCAGGAGGGCAGGGTGGTTATGGGGAAGAGGATGGGGCAGCAAGGAGGGAGGAGAGCAAGGAGGTTGGGAGCTGCTTCCTCTGCATGGCAGCCCCCAGCACTGGGCAGGATGGGCTCCTGGCTGGTCTGGCTGCAGGGCGGTGTTGGGGACCGCCACCATGCTGGGGTGACTGATGTGGGGCTGTAGGGATGAGGGAATGTGGTGGATCTCCAGCAAGATGGAGGTGGCTGTGTTAAAGAACAAGACAATGAGGTTGCTGCAGCCACCCTGTGGCCCCTTTGCTTGTGCTCTCTTGAGGCTGTGGATGTGGGGACACCCAGCATGAGTAAACCTTGGGTGGCTACTTCTGCCCAGGATTAGAGTCTGGACCTCACCTCTCTTCTTCCTCAGCAGAGGAAGAGGAATCTTGGCATGTTCTTCCACAGCCTGGCCCCATCACAACCTGGGATGCTGCTACTCCAACACAGATGCCAGCACAGGGTTCAGGTATGTGTCCACTGCTCTCAAGGATTTCCCTCCTCTCTTTGCCTCACAATGGGGGGAAATTATGCCCTAAACTCTGCCCAGGGGTTCTCTCCCTTCCCCAGCCTGCTTGTCTTCCCACACACACCACCTTGACTTCCCAAAGAAAAGTCCCTTCCCTACCACCATGGGGTGTTGTCCCAGTCTGGTCCCAGCTGCTGCCAGCCAGGGAAAGCTGGCCGACTGTGGGGAGGCATGAGAGCAATCCTGTCCCATCTGGGGAGCAAAGCGTTTGGCTTTCTGGGTCCTTCCCTGCCTGCAGCTCACTTGCCCGGCACAGCAGTGGCTGCCGGGTGAGGGGATCACGCGCCTGCTCCAGTGGCTTTGGCCCAGTTCCCCCAGCAGTGCGAGCTGACTCATCGGGAAGGGGAGCACAAGAGGAGGCATGTGGCTCCCAGGGCAGCTTGTTTACTGTGCCGGAAACAAGGGCCCTGTTGTTCCAGGGTTGCTTAAGTGTCTGGGAGTGTGGCCCCTGCCCTCCACTGGGGGCTGGAGCACCTTGGGGAGCAGGCCTGGCAGAGGCACCTTGCTGAGGAATGTATCTTCCTCAATAGCCTTTTGTCTGGGGTTGGGCTGCCCCCCTGCCTGGCTCAATGCTGAGGGGTGTGCAGTGCCCTGTTGCTCCCCCATTGCCTCTTACAACTGGCTTAGCAAGGTGGCATGAGGGGAAGCCCTGCTGTCATCCCCAAAGGAGCCCCCTCCTAGGTACCAGACTCTGCTGCCAGCCCTCCGCCAAGGCATGAGTCTGGCAGGCTTCCTCATTGCCCTTTCGTAGGGCCGGGGCAGAGGTGAGCAGTGCAGGGGATTGGGGTATCCTAGCTGGGCGCAGGCCAGAGGAGATGGCAGGGTCTGCCATGTCTTCCCTGTAGCCCTACTGAGTGCAAGTTGCCTGAAGATGCTCAGCATTGCTCTCCAAGAAGGGAAAAAGCAGCACTCCAGTGTGGTGCCGCAGACACAAGGCAGACACTAGACTCCGTGCACACTTTCAGTGCTCTTTCTTTGCAGGGGTCAGTGGCTGTGCCTCTTCACCCCTCTCCTGTGGAGCTGGCACTTGTGTGCTCACCCCAGAGGGATACAACTGCTTGTGCCACCCTGGCTACATGTTGGACCCCAGCCACCTCCGCTGCATCGGTAGGTTCTCACATCCTCTGCCTGCTGGTCCTCAAATGAAGGACCGTTTGATCCTTCAGGCCCCTGGGGGAAGGTTTTCTGGCAGCTCTGCTGAGCCCCTGCCCACCTGCTGCACCATGGGGCTGTCTGGGGGCTGGCAGGAAGCTGTGGGTGGTGACTGCCTGGCTTCCTTCCTTGCCTGGGCACAGATGAAGATGAATGCCTGAAAGAACCTTGTGCTGGGAAAGGTCACTGCATCAACAGCGTGGGCTCATATTTGTGCCTCTGCTACTCTGGGTACACTCTGGCTGTCTCAGACGGCAAGCAGAGCTGTGAGGGTAAGTGGTGTCCATCTGGCATAGGGCTGCCACCTCCCCAGGGTCTTCCCAGTCTCCCACCCTCATGCTCTCTCATGCACATGCACACACATGCACTCAGGCACACAGTGCGCACACACAGGCACATCCACACACCCTGCAGGTCTGCCCACAGACAGCCTGATCCATGGGGATCACCCTCTCCTGCTCACTCAGGGAGAGGACCTTGCCCATGATGCAGGCAGAAGCCTGTGATGCCAGCTCTGACCACTGCTTCATGGTAAGGGGGGTGCTAGGACAGATGGGGGATGGAGGAGAGCCCTGGCGCAAGTCCCCTGGGCAGAGTAAGCTGCAGGTGGAGCAGCAACTTTCCTGCACCCAGCCTTCCCTACACTGGAGGGGGAGGACTTCAGGACTGTCTCCCTGTCTGCTGCCAGATCAAGATGAATGTGAGCAGCCTTCTACCTGCCGAGGACAGCGATGCATCAACACCCCTGGTTCCTACCACTGTGAATGCAAGGAAGGCTTTGCTATGGGCCCCAGAGGACAGTGTGAAGGTGAAGCTTGCTGCCCCTGTCTCCCCTGCCCCTCCAACCCTCCCTGTGTAGGGCTGAACACCTTCTTTCCTCGCCACTCTGTGTCTTTTCCTGGAAGGGAGGAAGGACCCACCCCATGTTTGTCTACTCTGTGCCCTCCTTGAGGGCTGCCTGTCCTCTGCCTGCAGCAGGAGCAGAGAGAGAGTTGTTCTCCCAAGGTCCTCTCCCACCTCCCCAGGGAGATCCCTCATGACCAGCCCATGCCAGCTTCCAATTCTGGGAGGAGATGCTTATCCATTTTCATGCCACCTTCACTCGATGTCACCAGACCCTTGTGCTGGCAAGTGGACTGAAGGGAGAGCAGGCTGCAGAGACTCAGGCCACCTGTCCCCATAGCATCCCCACTCACATGGCATGACCTGGGACCTTCAGAGCATTCAACCTTGTGAACATACACTGTCCCTGATCAAAGATCCCCCTTTCTCAGTGGCTTGTCTCCAACAGAGAGTGTGAGGCTATTTTAAGAGGTGGTACAGGAAACAGGGCATGCCCAGAATGCTGCTCCCCAAACACAGCCTCCAGAAAGCACTTGCCTTTAGGACTTCCTTAGCTGGAGGCTGCACCCTAATCGTAGTTATGAAAGTCCTTGATGAAACAGCCCTGCACAGATGTTCTCTGATCCCTTTCTCTGCCCATGCACATTCCTGGCCTTGACAACATCCTGTGGCAGTGAGTTTCACTGCTGGATTATGTCAGCCATCGGGTATGGGTGTAGGATCCTGAGTGATAAGTGGGACTATAAGAAGAGTTGCCCAAGCCCTGGCAAACTCATCTGACCACCTCTTGGGCATCGCTGTGCCTGGAGGGGGATTCCAAGGATCCAGCTGGAGGGATCATCCTGGAGAAGGCTACCCTGTTCACCTTCAGGAACCTGAAAGGAGTGTGTTTCTTGGCAGATGTCAATGAGTGTGTGGATCCCAGCCGCTGCCGCAGTGGGAGGTGTGTCAATACTCTGGGATCCTACAAGTGTGTCAGCTGTGGGGATGGCTACCAGCCAAGGAATGGGAGATGTATTGGTGAGGAGTTCAGGCTGCCTCTGGGCAGCACCCTTGCCCCCACAGCAGTGCTCCCTGCAAGCCTCAAAGGGCGCAGGGCCACAGGCAGCACCCTTCTCCCACAGGCAGACAGCCTGCAGGGCCAGGGCAGAGTGCCTTTGTGGCTTGGGTGGCAGGGACAGCCCTCCCATGCCATGTTGTCTTATGCTGTTCTCACAGACGTGGATGAGTGCCTTGCAGAGGGGACTTGTGCTCACGGACGGTGTATCAACATGAATGGCTCCTTCCGCTGTTCCTGCTACCAGGGCTACGAGGTGGCACCTGATGGGAAGAGCTGCCAAGGTACCGGGGAGCCATGGGTCCAGACACTCTGAAGTGTCACACACCCAGTCCAGAGGTTTCCCTAGGCTCTTCCTGAGAGCTTGTCTCTGCCTGAGTCCTGGCCACCATGTTGGCTGGTTCTCTCAACACACCTGCCCCAGTCATGGTTACTCTGCATCCTTCCCACTCATCCCACTCTCCCTCATGTGCTTATGCAGACATCAATGAGTGCATGGCCCATGCTGCCTGTCCCTCCGGACTTTGCCTCAACACTGATGGCTCCTACTCCTGCATGGCTTGTGACACCGGCTACGCCATCTCCAGAGATGGCAGCACGTGTGAAGATATCTCTTTCTCAGGGAGAGAGAAATGGGTTGGGGGGGGAAATGAGGGAAGAGACATTGCTATAAACTGGGTTATTGGTGAGGCTTGAGCAATTCTTTAGCCTCGGGATCCTTTGCCAGCTCTTTAGCTGCAGCTAAAGACCAGCAGGCAGGGAAACTCCCTCCCTGGTGGCTGCCTCCAGAGCCTGGGCCTGATATGGCTTGATGCACGTTCCCTGTTTGGGGCTAGGGAAGGGAGAGGACAGAGCTAGCAAAGGTATATATTTAAAGTTTGGTCATGTGCTCTGAATTTCCCTTTGGAGCTCTACAGCCTGCACATATCTGGCAAACAGAAGATCTTGCCTTTGATGTGACTCTCAGAAGACACCCCTGCATGGGTGCCTCGAGTGGGTGAGGAGAGGGAGACTCTCCTCCCTTTAGTCTCCTCTGTTTTGGTGTCTGAGAAGGTCATTGTGAAATGAGCTTACTTTCCATCTTTTGAGGTGCAATGGAAGAACTGTGGCTTGATCACTTCCATCTGCCCTGCCCCTTTCCCAAGACTCTACACGAGCCCCTTTTCAGCCACCTTGCCCCAGCCATGTCACAAGGGCACTTTATCAGAGCTTGATAGCATTTGGGTCACACTGACCCAATGTCAGGATGTCACGTTCTTCCCTGCCTTGGCTGGTGGCCTTGTCTGTGGATCTGGATTTCATATTTGAAAAATGATAAGAATTTCATTATAGTTTTGTGATAAATAGACTAGGTTATGGTTCATCTCCAGAAGGATTCAAGAATATTGGTGCTTGCAACCCTTTGAGACTAAATAGCTGGGAGTCCTGCCCTGAAGTGGTAGGGAGTGATGCTCATTTATGGCTCTGGCATGCTCAGTGCTGACTGAAGGGGAGAAGAAGGTCCCTGCCCTTAGGAGTTGTCAGTCTCAGGGCTTTGGCTCCTGGCAGAGAAGAAGGGTAGAGCAGGACCTTCACCACTAGCATGTCTTCTGCCACCTGCAGACCAGCCCATCCTGATTAGCAGTGTCCTTCAATGCTTACCCCTATGTCATAGCCTGCAGGCAATGAGAGTCTGCTGGCATCTTGCAGCCCTCTGGTAGAAAGAAAGTATCCCTCTCTTCTCTTCTGTGAGCAAAATCCTCAGAGTGCCAGCAGGCTCTGGCCAAGGCCTGGGGGAGTTGAGTGGGAAAGGGTTTGTGGGGAGCTCTGTAGCTGGGTAAGGGCTGATGTAGGCCCCTGGCCGGCTTTGCCAGGAGAAGAACATTGTAGGCAAGTCTGAAAGGTAGGAAAGCAGAGCCACAGAAGAGATAGTTGATGCTGGGTTATCTTTCTAATGCTCGCTCTTGTGCAATTCACTGTAGAGATGGTTTGTCAGCAACTGAGGTGCTTGTGGTGTGGTACCCAGTGCAGAACTCTGCTGGAAGTGGAGACTGAGATCAGCAGTATCCCTGTGCTCACAGAATCATAGAACGGCTGAAGCTGGAAAAGGCCCCTGGAGATCATCTTGTCCAACCTCCCTGCTCAAGCAGGGCCAGCTAGAGCTGGTTGCCCGGGACCGTATCCAGATGGGTTTTGTATATCTCCAAGGAGGGAGATTCCACAACTTCTTCGGACAACTTGTGCCAGTGCTTAGTAACCCTCACAGTAAAAAAAGGGTTTCCTGGTGTTCAGATGGGACCTCCCATGTTTCAGTTTGTGCCCATTGCCTCTGGTCTTGTCACTAGGCACCACTGACTTGGTGCTGGGATCCAGTTTATCCTGGTCCCTATGATGGAGTGGAGTGAAGGGTCTGGGCTGACTCTTCACACCTCAGTAACAGGGAGTCATTGCCCTCCCAGATGGGATGGTTTGGGAGGGCAGCTCAAACCCATGTTGCGGGCCAACAGCTGGGTGATGGCTTCTCTGGGTGGGGATCTTGTCCAGTGGCTGCAAGAGTTGGGGCCTCATTCTGTGGTGTGCTTTCTGTTTGGCAGATATAGATGAGTGTGAGGACCCTGCTGTTCAGTGCCTGAGGGGAGCATGCAGGAACACCCTGGGCTCCTATGAGTGCCACTGCCAGGCTGGCTTTGAGCTCATCAATGGCACCGTGTGTGAAGGTACAAACCCCATCATGCATCCCTCTGGGTCCAGGACATACAGCCTCCCTGTAGATCCCCTTTCTTTCTTGGCAGGGAGAATGCCAGTACCAAGGCAGATGATGCCACCATGCTTGGCACATCCATAAGGTTATAGCCATATGCAGGATCACCATGGACAGGGAAGATCTCTGTCTCCATAGCGAGAAAAGCAAGGACCAAGAGCCCTGCAAGGGCTGCCTGTAAGAGGCTGAGGAGAAGGAATCCATGTGGCTTTGGTGAAGGATGTTCCACAGGGCTGGATGCGTGGTCCTGACTCTGCTCCCTTTGCAGATGTGAATGAGTGCCTGAACAGCGAGACCTGCAGCCCCAACGGCGAGTGTCTTAACAGTCATGGATCCTATTTCTGTATTTGTGCTCCTGGCTTTTCAAATGCAGCTGGTGGAGTCAGTTGCCAAGGTGAGCTGGAGGATGGCAGGGACATCCCTGAGGTCCTGCCTTCTGCTCCCTCCCCTGCTGTGAGTTCCAGGCTGATGATTTTGGCCAAATTTCGCAGATGTGGATGAATGCTCGGACAAGGCCCGGTGCTCACAAGGCCAGTGCCTGAACACAGAAGGCTCCTACAGGTGTCTATGTGAAAATGGTTTCAAACATTCCCAAGAGACTGATGACTGTGTGGGTGAGTGCTCATCACTGGGGAGATCAGCCCCTTGGGATTTGGGCGGATAGATGCAGCCAGTGCAGGGGTATGATAGTTTTGCTCCCAGCATCCAAAGTTGCTGGTGACTTATAAGGAGGACTAGCTATGGCTCAGGGTCTTTGTCGAGCTGAACTTGACCCAGGTGCTGCAGTGAGCAAGCAGGGTCCCTATCTGACCATCCTCATTCACTTGCCCTCCTCCCTGCAGATGTGGACGAGTGTAAAGAATATGGGGATGCCATCTGCGGCACGTGGCGGTGCCAGAACAGCCTGGGCTCCTACCGTTGTATCATGGGCTGCCAGCCTGGCTTCCACTGGACACCCTTGGGTGACTGCATCGGTGAGTACAGACCCAGGTGTCCCAGGTGTCCCTCCTGGTAAGGACAGGGTGGCTGTGTGACATCTCTGCCAGGGGCATGGGGGAGAAGGAGGAGGAGGAAACATGTAGCTGGTGGAGAGGCAGATAATGCTGAGAGTTTGTTTTTTTGGCTGAGCTGCCTTCTTGTGTCTAGACTTCTCTCTTCCTGGCATCTGGAACAGGCACTGCATTGTGCTCCTTTCCCCTCTGGGAGAGTCCTGGGCAGGTTACAGCCATTCCAGGCTTGGGGCTGGACCACAGCTCCCTGTAAGCTGTGCTTGCTCAGTCTGTTGCCTGTGCCAGTCACTTGCCTGACAGATCTGGGTGAGGGGAAAGGCTGCAGGTACCACTGTGTACTAGGCTGGGGAGTCTGGGAGTTCAGACTCCAGCAAAGAGGAAGGAGCAAAGGGATTTCTGCAGTTTTTGAGCCTCTCCCTGTCTCAGGGAAGGCTGCAGCAAGGAGGAGCTGCTTCCAGCTGCTGGGCTCTGGACTGTGCCAGGACACACACTTACATGTGGAGCTGCTCCTGGCCTTGGGAGCAGTGGGCTGTGGGCACGCAGCTGCTCTGGTTACTCCAGGGAAGTCTCTCCCTTGCAGCAGTAGGAGGGGAATGGTATGCAGCCAGCAGGGATGTAAACCTGCCCTCTGTAGGAAAAGGACCTAGTTGTGACTGTCCAATTCCACTGGGCTGGTGCAAGGCAGAGATTACTTACTCCTGGCACTATAGAAGTTGGAGAAGGACCAGGTCAAGCAAAATGTGGCAGGAGGGTATCATCCCCACACATTTCAGTTGCACCCTTGCATCTCCTGACAATGTGATTGTACAGGCTCTGTGTCCCTTTACACCTCTGCAGGGACCTGTGCTACCGTCAGTCACCCCTGACAGGCATCTGCCATGCCTCACATCCATTTCCCATTCCCACCCTGCTCCTGTTGCTCTATTCACGTGACCTCTTTGCAACTTTGGATGCTGCAGGAAGCTTCTCCTAGTGTGCTCCCTCATATCAGGAGAGTGAGTGGGGCAGCCAGAACCAGTCCCTCACATTAAGGGAATGTCTGCCTCATACCCAGGTCTTTGCATCAGAGCAGAAGGGCCCAGGCAGGTGGGGGTCCACTGGGGGAGGCTGTGTCTGGGGTAATTCCTGCTTTCCACTCTGCTGCAGATATAGATGAGTGTGCCAACGAGACACTGTGTGGGAGCCATGGCTTCTGTGAGAACTCAGATGGCTCCTTCCGCTGCCTCTGTGACCGTGGCTATGAGAGCTCGCCCTCTGGGCACTACTGTGTTGGTGAGTCTCCCATGATCATTCTGCCAGTCAGTGAGGGAGAGCCATTGGCAGATGCCAGGATGATGTCCTCGCTGTGTGACAGCTCCTGGAGCATGGTCAGGGACTGCATCTGCACATGGAGAGTATCAAGACATGGACAGGGCAGCTTATGGAGGCAAAACTCCTCCTGTTAGCACAGCAGATTCTTGGGACTACAAAAGAGCAGAGCTTTATGAAAGAAACAAGTGATTCCCAGTGAATACGTAGCCCTTCTCTGTGAAGGTAGAAAGAGGTGCTTGGGGGTTGAAGGCACTGCAAGTGCTAGAGGGGTGCTTTAATGGGTACCTAGAGAGAATGGGCAGGGTGTAATATAAGAAAAAACCTTTTTAAACACAAAGAAAAGCAGGCAGTGAAACAGATGCCCAAGATGACTGTGCAGTCACCATTCTTGGAGGTTTTAAAGACCCAACAAGCCCTGAGCATCCTGTTGGGATCCCATAACTGACCCTGCTTTAAGCAGGAGGTTGGACTAGAGACCTCAAATAGTCCGTTCAAATCTGGATTATCCTGTGATCATTCAGTGACTCACTGCATGCTGGAGTTCAGGGTTCAGTTGAATCCACTGAGAGCAGGACAGGAAGCTCTTGGTAGACTTGTGTTGAGACACGGTATGACAAAGCTCTCAGCTGGTCCCTAGCAGCTTCCATCTCCCTGCTGAAGGGTGACCACAGGCTGCAGACCATGCAGAGGCTGCCCATGCAGAGGCAGGGCTCCCGCTGCCTCCTGCTGCCCCTTGCTTTGCAGATGTCAATGAGTGCGAGCTGATGGTTGCCGTGTGTGGGACTGCGCTTTGCGAGAACGTGGAGGGATCCTTCCTGTGCCTCTGCCCCAGTGACCATGAGGAGTATGACACAGAGGCAGGGCAGTGCCAGTCCCGAGCAGCCATAGGTGAGTAGGCAGCTGGGACAGAAGCATGGGCGGCAGCTGGAGCAGGAGTGTAGTAGCCCTGGCTGGGGCAAGATGAAGCTGAGGGGCTGGCAGAGCTGCACAAGCCCATGCAGACATGAGCAAGCTTTCATCTGGGGAGAGATGAGGAGCCTGAAAGTGGGGACCTGGGAAGGCCACACTGCCAATGATGGGTGTGCTCTGGGACCTTCTAGGTGTGGGATGCTGCGTTGGGGTGCCAAGGACCCCATTGCATCCCTGCTCTTCTGTGTTCTAGAGGGCCCTGAGACACACACAGCCCACCTCCCAGATAGTGCAGAACGCAAGCAGTGCTACTACCACATCAGTGATGTTCGCCTGTGTGACAGTGTCCTGGCCAAGAACATCACCAAGGAGGAGTGCTGCTGTACTGTGGGGGCAGCCTGGGGTGACAACTGTGAGACTTACCCCTGTCCCATCCAAGGCACAGGTAGGACTGTAGCCCCACCACACCAGGCAAGCCAGTGCTCTGCCCACCAGGTCCACCTTTGTTGCACTAATGAGCTGTTTCTTCCCATGTCACCTCGGCATCTGCCTCCTGGCCAGTGGAGTACCAAGAAGTCTGCCCTCTTGGGAAGGGCTATGTTCCCCAGGAAGATCTGCTCTCAGGAAAAGTCTCTTTCACAGGTACTAACGCCATTTTCTCTTGTTTCTTCCAGGGGGAAGAGGGAGGGTGCTCTGCAAAGCCCTGCATGGAGATGAACTCACAGAAATATCTCTCTGGGGCTGTGGGGGGGGGATACTAACAGCATGCTGCTACTTTCCTCCATCCAAAGAAATGCCAGATTGCCACTATCACCGAGCTGGAAGTGCCCCTTCCTCTAGTCCTGCCTCACTGTTGGCGGTGGTCCTTTCTTGGTGCAAATCTCCCATGCCCATTTCAAGTCAGGGATGGGGTCCAGTAGGGCACAACCCTTCCAGTTACTGATCAGATCTTTCAATGGCTGTCTGGGTCAGTCTTTGGCACTTTACCTCCAGGGGGTTGTATTTTCAACCTTCCAGAAACACGCATGAATTTCCTATTTGTGAAACTATCCTGTTCCCCATCATCCCTCCTCCTGTTCTGCCTGTGGGTGCTTCACCCTCTGCTCCCAGGCATGGGGTCATTGGGAGATGCAGGGAGTTCACTCGGGGACCTGCCAGTGATCCAGGCCAAGGTGCCGTGATGGCTCTCTACAGGTACAACACTCAGCCAACCTTGCTTCTACGGCTCTGCTCCCTGAGACACTCTCTCCCTCCCTCCCTCCATTCCTCTCTCAGACATGGACGAGTGTGAGATATTTGGCTCCGAGTTCTGCCGCAACGGACAGTGTTTGAACACAGTGCCAGGCTACAAGTGCTTCTGCCGTACAGGCTACTACTATGACTCCAGCAGGCTTGAGTGTGTTGGTAAGATGGCCTCAAAGAGCAGCGGGCACCCCACTGCACACAGAGGGACAGCCGTGCTGCTGCACCCAGAGTTGTCCTTGCTGCCCACACTTCAGGGCCAGGTCTGGGCAACAGGCTTCCTGTGACCCTCCTGGGGAATGAGAGGAGGTGGCGGGAACCCCTGAGGTCCCCGTTTGGGCAGGGAAAGGGTCACATTGCCTATGTCTGCCAGCCTGGAACATTGCTCTGTCCTTGTGCGTGGGCAGACCAGGATGAGTGTCAGAATGAAGTGTACTGCATCAATGGCGAGTGTCTGAACACGGATGGCTCCTACCACTGCTTCTGCAGCCTCCCTCTCGTGCTGGATGCCACTGGCAACCGGTGTGTGAATCTCTCCAGCAGGGCAGGTGAGCCTGAGCCCCCACCACAGCACACCTTCACCCTGAACATCCCATCCCACAGCTGTGTCCCCTGCAAGGAAGCAGTGGGTGGGGGGTCAGTGTCAGGCTGAGGTGTGTGCAGCCAAGGCAGGGGGCGCAGGAGCTGGGGTGTTCTGTCATCCCTCTTGGGACAAGGTGGGATAGCACTCTTCTGGATGATTTTCATGGCATCTTTTGCTTGTGTCACTCAAAGATCCCTCAGAGGAGTATGAAATCCACCTGGATGTCTGCTGGCAGACCGTCGCCGACTATATCTGCCAAGACCTGCTGCATGGCGAGCAGACCACATACACCGAGTGCTGCTGCCGGCTCGGTGAAGCCTGGGGCCAGAACTGTGCGCTCTGCCCGCACAGGTCCTCTGGTGAGCAGGATGGCATGGGCAAGCATCCCCAGCAGAAGTGGGGATGGGCTGGGCTGTGACTGGTCGTGTCGTGCAGGATTAGCCGCATATGGCTGCAGTGAGGGCTCCTCTTGTCTGCATTGCCAAAGCCAGCCCAAGGGCTGGATGAACCCCCTACTTCTCCAGGCCTGAGATGCACTGGTGGGTAGGATGTACCTGAAACTGGTTTGTTACGAGTTCAAGGTGTTTGAGGGAAGATTTGCTCTGTGCATCCTGCTGCTCTTGTTTAGCTTAGGAGAGGTGAGGCTGTGGCAGCCCAGGATGGGAGCACACTGGGCACAGGGATTTTTGCCGTTCAAGGACTTAACTGGCCCCAAACAGGAGCTGATCTCCTTGAAGTCAGGGTCTTGTCAGCAAACTACAGAGCTGCAGCTTTGGACCCCATTGAATGCAGGCCTGGCTCTGCAGAGGATGCACCCTCTCTGGATGTAGCAGACCTACCTGTCTTGAGCCAGGCTGCTGACCCTTCCTTTTCTCTTGCCACTTGCAGCTGATTTTGCTTTCCTGTGTAATGGGCCCAGGGAAGACAGTGAAAGAGGAGCTGAGGTCCGAGAAAGACCTAGATATGAATATGCACCAGGCTTGGAAGACCCCCACTATGGCCTTCCCAGCCCCGATATGGGCCCCTACTACAACTACCTGGAGTCTGAGTACGGAAACCCTGATGCTGGTTTCCCTCGGAGGGAACCCAACAGTGAGTTTCATGGCAGCCCTCTCCACCACAGCCCAGAGCGGTTCTTGCCCCACTACCTGCCCAGCCAAACTGGTGAGTACTGGGAGACACAGAGAGGTGCCTTCCCACTCTGCCAGTGTCTTTGGGGACTGCCCTGGTCAGGGTGCTCCAGACTTGGAGTAAGCTCTGCTCCTGGCTGCTCTGAGTCGGTTCTGGCCCCACCAGCACTATCTTGCCGCGTGCTCAATGTCCTCTCCACGGCTGGGTGGAGGGCCACACTGCTCTGACACCGCCTTGCCACCCTCCAGGCCACTACGAGGGCTTTGAGGGGCTTCAGGCTGAGGAGTGCGGGATCCTCAACGGCTGCGAGAATGGGCGCTGTGTGCGCGTCCGGGAGGGATACACCTGCGACTGCTTTGACGGCTTCCAGCTGGACATGACCCGCATGGCCTGCGTGGGTGAGTGGCAGCCGCGGCCAGCTCGGGGGCTGCGGCCGGGGCTGCGCATCTCCTGGCGGCTGCTGCCCTCTGGCGGTGCTGGCCGGGACAGCTGCCGGAGGGAGTCCTGGCTCTCGCTGGTGCTTCCTTCGTGTTGAGCTGGGAACACCTTCCTGGAGGTTCAGCCAGTCACTTTCTGCTGGCAACTAGATCAGGTCACCTCTGGGCATCACGGAGAGACGCTGATCTCTCCTTTCTTCACATAACACTCTTGTACATCACCAGCCACTGCTACTCTATCCCTGATTAATTTCCTGTACATTTACCACTGCCCTGGTGAAATTCCTCACTTTCCACCCTGCAAGATGAGACAGTCTCTAAAGCAACTCTCTGCATTTACTCTACATCCTTATGCCACGTCTCCTTCCTTTTCACAGTGCAGCTCCCCAAGCCAGCTGAGATCCTGGGCACTTATCAGAGCACATGGTGACCCTCTTGCTCCTTAGGCATGGCACTTACTCCAGCTCCCAGAATCCTTATTGCATGACACAATCATGCAGCTTGTTCGTACAGAGCCTGTGGTCTCTGCCTCCGCAAATGAGCTATTACTCTCTTCTGCTTTTGTGCACTGTTTCCCTTTCCTTGGCAGCAGTGCTTTGCATTTGTTTTCAGTGATTGTCTGGTTGATTTTGGACCACTTCTGTTTGATCAGAATGAGTCTGAACCCTGCAGTTTGCAGCCTGGCATCACACATATATATTTTATAAGCATGGGAATTCTTCCATCACCCACCTTAATGACAACATTTGGGTGGAGTAGAAGTCAGGACGTACCACTGCAGATTATGCTTTAAATGGCTTTTATTGTAACAATCAGGTATTGCTAATTATCTTTGGAGGACAGCTTTGCAGTCCATTGTGTAAGTGCTGCAGTCTCATCTAGACTGTTTTTTCAGTCTGCTTGAGTGTGTCATGTGAAAGTGTGTTGAAATCCTCATCCTGGCCAAGGCACATCAAATGCACCGCTTCTCTCTTATCTGACAGACCAGTAATCAGGTTCAGGGAAGGGAACCACAATGGCTTAATGTAATCAGGCTTTAACAGATCTGCACCAGCTATTTAATGACCCTGATATCCTTTAGAGGGTTTATGACCTAATCACTCACAAACCTGGTCTGCTTAAGGGAATGAGGGTGAGCACTCTAATTCTGGATTCTTCCTTCTCTATTTTTGAGGATAGTTACCAGATTTACCTTTTCTCAGGTCTCTGAGACATCCTTTATCCTCTGTCTCAGAAAGAACTGCCAACTTTTCAGGGGCTTCAGGCACACTGAGCATGTGAATATAAATTGCAGCAAGCCTTTAGCAATATGGATGTAACTGCCTTATCTACCTGATTGTTGAACTTCTCCATCACAGTGTGGTCACACTTTCCGTCCCTGTGCTCCTGCATTCTCATGTAAAAGACTTTAAGTATGATCTGCACTCTGTCTGGTCACCGTGAGCATTTTATGATGGCTGGAACAAAGCCCGGGTTAGCTGCTCCATCCAGATTGGGCTGGCTTTTGTTTCCTCCACCGATAAGGACCAGGCCAACATTCCCCATGGTTTCCTGCTAACATATTTATGGAGCCTTTGTTGCCTTTCCTGTCCTGGACTAACTAGTATTCATTTTACATTGGAGCCTGTCTTGGCTTTTTACCATTTAGTTCTCTGTGGTGAGCAGTGCTTCTCCTCTCACTTCCCCATGGGGATAGCTTGTCCATACCCTGCAAGGTGGGCTGCCTGCCCCAACCCCTGCCTGAGTGGGCAGGCTCCAGGGCTTGGTGTGCACTGCTAGCTACTCTGATGGTTCTGGCTTTCAGATGCCTCTGGGCCAAAGTAGCCTTGTTCTACTGTTTTCAGTTTGGTGGTCCACAGCTACACCAGCCTGCCTGCTCTTTCCCTTTTACCTTTTCTTGGAGTGCCCCAGCAAGGCTGCCTCCCTCTGCTTCCCAGGATTCAGAGCACACCTCCCTTTATGTGCTGCCTAATGTCTCCTCCTTCGACTTCTGAGCAAGCCTGTCCTGTCTGTGGCAATGTTATGGTCCTGAGGTTTAGCCCAAATCCACAGTGCCCATACAATCATTGCTTTGGCTGTGTACAAAGGCTGCCTTGTTCCTCAAACTCTCCCATCTCACATTTCCTCTCTTCTCCTTCTTCCTCCTGTGATTGCTGTGCTTCCTTCCACCACACCTAGAGGTTTTGCTTCCAGCCTTCCTTCCTGGGATTGGACATCCCTTTCTTTGCCAGATGGCCCTCTTCACCTGTGCTAGGCACAACCCGAGGTCCCCGGGGTTGCAGAGCTCTTCAGTCCTCCCAGGGTCCATTGGTCACTGCCAGGGCCTTTCCTCTCCCTTGGGTGGCCAGCTGAACCCATCAGCTTCTCCCCACTCCCACTCCCTGACAGTCTGCAAGGGGTGAGGCTAGAGTTTGTGGTCAGAAGGCTCGGATCTGCCTTGGCAGAAGAGGATTTGGGCTCTGGGGGTCCTGTGGGTGCAGAGAAGGGCTCTGGGGTTCATAGGGATGCTCTGCCCAGCTGATGGACCCATCAGAATTTGGGGTAGCTCAGGCAGCTTGTCCAGGGAAGTGTGTTTAGTAGAGCAGACCCATCACAGTGGGGCAGCTACTTCAGGGCTTGCATACAAGCTCTAGCCCAGTGGCGAGCTGGCTGAGTGACCCTTTGGCACAGTTTATAGGTTAATAAAACAAGCCCTTGTTTGCACAGCACAAGGTCCCTCAGTGTTCTGGTCCTGGAGGTGATAATCAGCCTCTCAGGGCCACCATCATTTGCCTCCTTGGCCTTGTCAGATCAGGAAAAGGCATTTTCCAAGGCTGGAGGCAGCCTTTCTCCCAGACCTTAAAATTATCACAGTTTATTAGCAGGAAGCTGTTAACCTGGGGGTGTCACCAGCTGCAGAGCATGTGGGGGCCCCTTATCTGTTGTGCATTTCTGGGGTGGGGGTTCTCTCCTGTATTGGGAGATACCAAATGCTAAGGACGTCACCCTTGGGGACTCAGGGGATGTGCTGAGGAGTGTGGGAGACTGGTGAGGTCATAGTAGGCATTCTAGAGATGCTGAAGGGTGCATGGGGCCCCTGTCGGGGAGGGCTAGGGGTGTGGGAGAGGCACAAGATCTTAGCTGTGGGTTGGAACTGCTCGCTGTGCCACCAGCTCACCCCGTCTTCCTCCTTGCAGACATCAACGAGTGTGAGGAGGTGGGCAGTCCTGAGCCCCTGTGCCGGGGTGGCACCTGCGAGAACACAGAGGGCTCCTACCGCTGCCGCTGCTTGCCAGGCTACGTGGCCCTGGCCCAGCCCCACCACTGCGTGCCCCAGACAGCCCAGAGCCCAGCAGCAGCATAACTTTAGGGGAGTGGGGGTGAGGGTGCTCCCCTTCAGCACATGGCTCTGGGAGCACAGATAAGGGCCCCCTGAGACTGTGGGTGCTTCGAGGCTCTTTGCTCCTTTCCCCCAAAGTGCACAACTTCCTTGCCACCTCTCTCTATGGGCCAGCGCTGAGCTCTCGGCCTCTGCACCCCTCTCCACCCTGCCAGCCCCTGCTCCTGCTGCAGCAGAGCCTACCCCAGTCCCCAGCACCCATCGCATCACCCTGTGCCATGGAGGTACACAGGATGCCCTCCCCTGCCACGCAGCCCCACCCTCACCCCCACACCCTGACAAGAAAGGACGTTCATCTCCCCACCCCTGCTGCACTGCCCTTGCGA
>JAAGNO010011539.1:0-14719 GCA_033439905.1 Ceryle rudis
AAAAATTTTCTTAAGTAGAACTCGCAAAAATTTAAAATAAAATCTGGTAACATCTTTGAAAAAAAAAAAAAAAAAAAAAAAAAAAGAAGAAAGAAAGAGGTCCCAATGGCAAAAAGCAGGGACAGAAAGGCACTTTTGAAAACATGTCGAGGAAGTTTTTAAATGAAACCTCTGGAGAGAGTCCAAGATTTGATTTTAAGAAAATTTCTGTAATCAGTGTCCCAGTTAAGATGAGCAAGTTTAATGACATAAGCTCATAGTTTTCTTATAGTCGTTTCCATCCTCAAGCTTGAGGAGCCCTTCAAAGAAAGGGGTGGCTCTGAGCAAACAGAAGACCCTGTCACAATGCAAGTTCCAGCTGTATGAGGATGTTTTACATTTCTGATCTAAATGTTCTTCAGCACCAGGCACTACATACAGTGTGCAGCTAAGTGTTTTCATATATGCATTTTAAGTTGGGAAGTTTTCTTTTAAAATATTCCTTTTTAATTACACCAGCCACAAAAATTTCAAGGACTCCAGCACAAGTTTTACCTATAAAACAGAATCTACTCCTTAGTAAATCCTCCTCTTCCTCAAAGGTCTTCACTGTAATCAACCGTACTGAGATTATCTGAAATCTTCAGAGAAGGCACAGACCATTTTTTTAGACTTGAAAAATTAATGTAGGCTAATTTTGAGTAGATTACATGACATTTAAATTAGCCAGTTATTTAGTTTTATTGTTTGCTTTTTCAATAAACCTGCAATAAAGGACACTGAAAATAATTCAGAAAAGTGCTTTCTTCAGATAAAACATCAGCCTTTTCAGAGAAGACTGACTGTCAGGGTTGTGAAGGCCTCTGCACTGCTATTCCATTATCAGGTTCTTTACTCTTTAAATTTTAGACCCTATTAATAAAATCTGGATAAAAAGATGGGCAGAACTGCTGCCACAGGTCAGAGCACTGCAAATGGACAGCTTGCATTAACCCAAATAAATAGAAAAGACATAGCAGAGTGACATCTCTGCAATATGTTTGTTCACATCCTCACATCAGCACAGCAACCCTTTGTGATTGCCTGCTTTGCTTATGGCTGTAGCAGGTAACTCAAGCACACCTGAAGGTTACAAGAGCTTTCTGCTGTTTCACAGCTCTGCACTGACTGATACCTTCCTCCCTTAAAGGCAGGAACAGCAGTCTCAGGCATCTGTGCCACAGGTGGCTCAAAACCAGGGACTTTCTGAAGGAACGCACATCAAATCTGGAGCAGTAACAAACCTGGTCTCCAAGGATTTTAAAGCTGACATTTTAAAAGTCATATAATTCATTCTCCAGTGAACAGGAGAAGAGATGTCTGCAGCAGCTGTGTGTGTCAGCAGGAGCTTTCAAGCAGAGCAAAGAGAGATGAACCCATAATTCCATCACCTGGCTGCAAGGTGAATGATTTAGAAAGAAGTGTGTGGGCAGAAGACAGAGGTGAATATGGAGTGGTACACAGTAGCTAAAGAAAAGTGACTGGGGAGGTGCCACTAGTAATTCCTGTCCGGGTATATTTTACCACCCTCTGTGTGAGGACAGGAGAAAAGTTTCTACAGCATGAAACAAGAGTGCTTTGGTGAAGATTTGGTCTAAAAAGAAGCAAAGAGAAAACTGATTCCTTACACACGCTGCCCCCACACACACGCTGCTGTCTGCAGGTAGCAAAGAACAAAGCACACAGTTTAATATGGCAAAGCACTGCTTCTCTGTTCCAACTGCCCTTTCCGAAAAACATATGTGGGCTGTGCAAGCCTGCCACAAAAATATTGCCATGGCAACTATGAAAAACAAGGGTATATTAAAAGCTGTTACTCTAAATCTCTCACTCCAACTCATTCAACAGAGGAAATCTGTAGCACATCATTGAAAGTGTTTTTATTTAGAAGTCATGAATAGATAGTTACCATTGGTTAATTTTCTGTAATCAACTTTAACTGTGAAACATAGTGTAAGCTAAAAATTAGCCATAACACTGAGTTCAGAATCAACTGTCCATTATAGAAAACCAACGGTTAATTTTCACTAATTGCACAAACACACTAGAAACATTCAATAATTATTCAGTTGTTTATTACCGGAGAATTATCCTTAGGAAATAATGCCAATGGGTTTGTTCACTGCATTTTTGTATATCATTCAGATTGCATGCTGCACACCTTAATATAAATGATTAAACAGACACCTAAAATGATATATAAATACATAGTGAAAATTAAAAGCATGTAAAAAAGGATTAATAAAATCATGCTTTGTAACACATCTCGGGTAATTTGCTTGCAGTTTGGCAAGAGATACTACTTGCATCTGTGGACATATGCCTACTTGTTATGCACCAAAGAGATTAACATACAGCGCAAGAGCAATCACACTGCATACCTCCCAATGCAAACAGGCCCAAACCCAACTGTTGATATGTCAAAGGCACAGGAGAAAAAATAATAAACTACAGCATATACACAAATTATTTGGCACATGTATGTCAGAACAAAACACACAAGAGAGAGATTCGCTCGGGGCAGGTACACGGGTCTTCTAGCCAGGATTTGGTTAAAACCAGCAGATTGCCACTCAGTGCAAGAAGGCTCCTAGGCCTGCTGTCTTATTTCTGCCAGGCTGCTCCTGCTCTCAAATCCGTATTTATGCTGAATGACAAACTAGAAACTTAATGATCTAGCTGATTTCAGGCATTTTCCCTTTTGGTTTCTACCTGCTCTAAACAGAAGGCACCTCCAGATTTAAATCAGTCATGCGTGACCAAGGGCCTCTGCAGAACACCCTTGGAATCAGTGCAAAGGATGCAGAGTACGTTTTGTCTTCCCCAAACTTCAGGGCCTCCAGTAAGAATTACACAGGTTCAGGGGATGCGGGGGCTGGACAGTGGGGGCGTGGGGGGTGCAACCAACCAACCAGGAAAACATAAAACAAACAATAAAATAAACTAAGAAAATAATAAAATCTTGCCAGTACCAGGTAGCATTCAGCCTGAATTATGGGGACTCGACTCAACCGGCTTTACCGAGACCGTCGGGATGCGCTCGCAGCTCGGGCTTCCCCGAGGAGACCCGCTCCGGCCGAAGAGGGGACGAGCATCAGCGCAGCTTCTCCCCTGCCGCCACCGCGAAGCTCCGTCCGTCCGTCCGTCCGTCCGCCCGCCGGTAACGCCGCTTCCCCCCGACAGGCCGGCGGGGTCAGCGGCTGTGCGGGGCACTGAGCGACGGCACCAAACCAGAGTGCGCCCCGGCTGCCACCATCCCGCTCGGCCACCCAGGCTAAGAGCTTTGACGGGACCTCAATCCCCGGGCCTCCAGACCTACCTGAGATGCCACCTCCAATCACGACCACGTCGTATCTCTCGGCCATGGTGCTAACCCCGATCCGGCCGGCCAGCCGCCCGCTCCCTCCTCCTTGCGGCGGCTCTGGCGTCCCCCGGGCGGACCGAGCCGCGCCCCTCCTCGCCTCGCCCCGCCCCGCCGATGGGCACCGCCTCCCGCTGCCCAAGGGCTGCTGGCGACGCATCCCGGGCTGCGCTGCATCCTGCTTGGTGTCGGCGCCCGGCCCGCGGGGCGACGAGCCCGCCTGGGGGAGCGCGAGCAGGGCTCCTGCTGAGGAGCCGCTGCCTCTCCAGATGGTGGCTGACCCCTCGCATCGGCGCTGCTCACCCACAGCGGGAGCCATGTGCGTTGCTGTATTCTTTCCTACCTCCCAGAGGGTTTGGGGAGAGACCATACCTCAGGTTGAGGAGCTCAACCCTTTGTGGCCCAGCAGCTGCGAGCTCGCTGCCTTCCACTCTCCAATGGCTACGGAAATGATCGAGTCTACTTCTGCATCCTCAGTGGTTGCCTCGGGGGGGACCTGTGGCTGCACCTGGAGCCTTTAGGCTGGTCACCTACACACCCAGTAAGGTTTTCCATTACTCAGGTTTTCTACTTTACTATGAGGGTGGTTCCAGGAGAACTGGCTTAGGGGATGGATGGTCAAAGCAAATGTGACATGATGAGCATGTTTCATCAGGCATATCTGTACAGATCACATCCAGCAGTCATGTCAGTCATACCTGATCTTGCACACTCAGAAGGCTCAAGGCAGAAGATAACCAGCTCCAAGACTCCTCTGAGCCAGACACTTGCTCAGTCTGTGTTGTTCTCCAGTTCCTGGAGCCATACATCGGAAGAAACAGGCCACGAGAGTCTGGACAGGATTGCCTGTCTCTCCTCCATAATACCTCAAATAATAGTTTATGGTGTATGGATACAGGGGCACCTGTGATGGGAGTCACAAATAGTGACTGGAGCAGGTGCAGTCCTGCCTTTTTAGCAAGAGTGGGAGGGAAGATAATGTAGGGGTCAGGAAGCATAATAAAACTAGGTCTAGACAAACTATCTGTAAAGATAGTAATAATTCATGGACCAGTCCTCTTGGTATTGGGAACAGTTCCTGCTTCATGCTGTTTCCTGTGACCTGCCCAGGTGTTGTGTGGCACTGTGCTAGTTGGCATGGGCCAAACAGCCCCCAAAAGGTGTGCTAACAGTTAGATGATCACAGGCCACTGCCTGAGGCTGTGTCCTGGACATGCTTGTTTGCTAGGAGACCTGTATCCTGTTTCTCATGCACAGTGGATAACACTGTTTGTGGGCACTAAGTTTAATATCCAGTGCTAAGGCCCCAGAATCTTCAAGACACCCCAGACTGAAATACCTTTCATCTTACAAGTATACTGTCAAACCAAGCATTCTCTGTTCCCATATAGTTTTAATTACAGAATTACAGAATGATTTGGCTTGGAAGGGCAAATCACAGAATTATTGAGGCTGGAAAAGATCTCTGAGATCAAGTCCAGCCTGTGTCCCAACATGACCACATCAGCTAGACTAAGTGCAACATCCAGCCTTTCCTTAAACACCTCCATCATCTAGTCATAATCATCTAGTCCAACACTCCCTAACATGGGCAAGAATATATTACACTAGACCAGGTTGCTCAAAGCTTCATCCAACCTGACCTTGAAGACTTCCAGTGATGGGGCATCCACAATTTCTCCGGGGAACCTGTTCCAGTGTCTCACCACCCTCATCCTAAAAAATGTCTTCCAAAAAATTATTCCATATATTTCCACCTCAGTTTCCTCCTCATCTCTGCTTCACATCTCATTCACTGAAGATGTGCTCTTCATACTTCTCTTGCCCTTTTTAAACCCGTTTTCCAGCCCTTTTCACCTGGATACCTCCTCTCCTTGCATCGCACACACAGTTTCTCCAAGCTGCGTGCCGATAGACAGATGGAGTTCAGCTTTTAGGATTAAAGCCCCCAAAACCTGAAGAACTAGTGAACTAAATCCCATGATTTCAGTGTAAGGGGAAGTTTGGGTTAAAGAAAATATTAAATTAAAAAATAAAAGACCTAGAGAAGGAGCAATACCTAGCTGGAACTGGTTTATCACAGTTCTCAGTTTCTGTATGAAATTTTAATTTGATTTGCCTGACATCTTCATTACTTTGTAAGTATTAGATTAATAATTGCAGTGGTGATACCTAGAAAACATGTGCAGCTCTTATTTTTCATGGAAATGCAATTCCTCTCTGATAAAGAGTATTTTCTGTCTTGGCTGGGAGAAGGCATGCCAGAGGGGCAAGGAGTGCTAGGGACTAAGCCATCATCTGGAGGGCTAGGTCACTTTTTGGAAGGCATTTTATTACAAAACAAGGGACAGACTACATTTATATTTCTGAAGTTCAGGCTGGTTATTGTGAAGAGGAGAGATCAGGGTAGGTAAGGGGAGAAGACAAAGGAACAGAAGAGGACAAGGAGAGGGCAGTGGCCTTAATTTATTTGTTTCTTGTTTGTGCATATTTTTTTTTATTCACTTTTAATTCTCTGAATGTGAGAAATCAACTAATATACTTCAGAACTTGAACTGGATTTCTGTCTGAGGATGCTAGTCCCAAGAAGTAGTTAGCTAGTACATATATTCCTTTTGATGGAGTCAGCAATAAGCTGCATTGCCATACCTAATATATTTATTGTGTAGGATATTTTATGGTGTGTGACATTTGGGTCTCATTTCATCACTGTAGTTACGAATATCGTAACTGTGGTTAGGTGCTGTGTCTGGAACTGCATTTCCTGATAATTTTAGACATCTGATTCTGTTTTGGGCTGGTGAAGTCTGCCTTGATCCAACTGATCTTTTGCTTTAAATAATTATGAAAATTTATGACAGAAAAAAAATTTGCTTCTTTTTCTCTAGCCCATTTTTCTCTATTGCTCTCATTCCTTATCCAAGGTCTGTTCTCTAGATCTTTCTTAGCTGCTTGCTCACCCTTTTTATGTACTTTTAGGTGTGATCCCTTCCTTTTTAAGGCCATATGTGCATCAACTTCTTGCTAAAGAAAGCAGTCTAATGAGATCATCTACATTTTTACTTTTATTATTACATTTCTACCTAGAAGAAGAACCCTTCCCTTGTTAAACATGTCATAAATATCTCCCTCTCAGAACAGTTTTTCTGAGTGATACTTCCCCATCCTGAATAAAGGCTACATGATTTATCATCTACAGGGAGAAATTTCTCATCTTTGAGAGAATTGGTTAATGGAGAAGAGAGGAAGAGGTCTCTCCAAACACCCTGAATAAAAAGGTATTGGGAGAGTAATGAGGCTGAATTAACAGAGGATGGCATTTTTTAGTTTCTGCTCAGAAATACATATTCTTACTCTGATTAAAAGAATCTGTCTGCTTCAAGGATGGTTAATTCAAATTCCAAGACTTCTTCATACATTATCAAATGGCTGTCAGAAATAATAGCTGTAGAGATTTTTTCAAACACCATATGAAACACTGAAAGGTAGGGGAGGCTGTTCCAAAAGTAGAAGTGGGTCATTTTGTTTGGGCTGTTGGCAAGGGTAGCTATGGTTACATCTATGTACTTAATGCCAAATACCACAGATTTCCAATGTCCATAATATGTAATACATTCCTGGGATTCCTGTGGTCCCTATCTTATTCCTGTGGCTCTAAGGAATAATTTAATTTTTTTTTTTATAATTTTAATTATTTTTAGTGTGGGTATTTGCAATGAGGGCAGTATTGCCTACAATTGAGGGTATGTGGTACATGTCCTAGAGTCACATGGAGGTCCGTGGGAGTTTTGGGGGGCACAAAGACCTCAAGAGCTGCTGTTGATATACGACAGATCAAACATCTCTGTCATGAAGTCTGGTTTTCTATCATCATGGACACATTATATAACCCTTCTAATGAATAAATCCAGCACTGTCTAGTGCTGGCCAAACCTCACCCAAAGGCAGGTTGGTAGCTTTCCCTTCCTCTCTCCCACAATGTCTGTTTCAAAGGTTCATTTTTTTAATCTCAGTAGCTTCAGCTTCCCAAATGTTTATACCGTGATGCATTTAAACAGATACCAGATTCCCTTTTCTGCTTTTCTGTTTACAGTGTTGATGCTTGTCAAGCACTTTAGTATCCCCACATACTGGGACACACATTTTCCAATTCTAATATCTCTTACACACCTGTTTCTGTCCGAGGCTATGACCAGAATGTTATACATAATCCTAATACAGCCTCTTTGATGGCACAAAGACTTTTTTATTAATTATTTTTTATTATTTTATTATTTTTATTTCTGGAACCCTCTCTTCTAATCATGTTAGGATGCTGTTTCATTACTTCTCTCATGCCATGTGGTTCTAACTGTTTAAACAGACAAAGAGCCTTCTGCCTGGATTTTGGTCCATTTCCTTTGAATGCATCATGTCAAAAGCAAAGCAAACTTTCTGAGAAAACAGAGTAACTGAAAGCCTCTGCATTTGTTCACCTTGAAAGAGAACTTACTAGAGAGAAAGTATATTGATTTTATACATTTGATAGGCAATTAAAAACTGCAGCAATAAGATAGCATAAATAGCTATATTTTCTGGTAGAAGATGTACTGACAGCCCTGGTGTAAATTTTTAAAAATTAGTGTAAACTTGATGGAGTATGGGTCAAAGCCAAAGATCTTTAAGTTTTCAAAGACTAAGAGGTAGAATTTAGGCACATGATTCATGACTGTCTAGTCAGTGGCTGATAAAAACACAGCATGGCATTTTAAATTGCACATCGTCTCAGCTTCTTCTCCTTAAATAGTGCTTTTGATAAGCCAGCTTTTTCATTGCTTGTTATGTGTTACGGTCTCACTTCATCATATTCAGTGGGAAAGTTTCTGCTTCAGGACATGCAAGGGTTTTTTGCTGAAATTTCCTGCTGGCAGGTAATACATGTTGATATCACCTTTGATCAAAGCATCAGAATGGATTCCTTCATTACCTGCAAGCTATATCGGTACCTGTAACACTAGGATGCTTCAGTAACAACAATATTATTCAAGACAGGAATTATTCTAGATTCCTGGGTCTGGATGAAAACTCTCACTGCACTAGGTCCATGTCAGTGAGCCCTGGGCTTCCCACCCTTCCTGGCCGCTGCCACTGTCCCCTGATGAACAGGGAGGAAGCCCTGTCACAGAGGAGAGGTGTACACCATTGCATACCACAGTGGGTCCCAGACCTTTGTAATTGGGGCCAGGGCACAAGGACCTGACAGGTTTTAGGCTGTTTGGTGGTCAGAGGTTCAGTTTTAGGAGCAAAGAAATTCTAGACACAACCTTAGGGTATTGCCATCACATACAGAGAAATTGTGAAGAGAAAGATAACGAAGAGACTGGTTGTGAAGAGCAAGACTGTATCTTTCATCAGCTATAAGCATACACTGAGGCTTGGTGTTTCCCGACACCTAGTGAATTTTGTGCTTGTACTTCCTTACTCATTTGTGGTGGAGTAGGGTGAACATGGCTTGCTATCCGTCTAATCTGTGACCAGGTCATGCTCTTCTTCTGGACAGTACCTTTGTGTCTGCTGAATATTCATGTTACAGAAGACAGGCAGGTTTAAATACATTTTAAAAATATATTTTACATAATTTCAAATTTCTCTAAAGCAATCAGTGCAGAAATTGGGAAATCACATATCAGTGTTTTTAAAATATTGCACAATTCAATAAGTGCAAGTTTTATGCTGGGCTTTCCAATAAGGGAAGACTGCTGCAAGGAGTCTCAGGAGGTTGTCTAGTTTGTCCATTTGCCCTATGGCAGCATCAGCCATGACCAAAATGTATCTTGATTAGCAACAAATGTTAATTGGAGAGGCTAAATATTAATAACCAAGATTTTAAACCAACATACAACAGTCTGACATTAATCTAGACCCAACAAGCAAAAAACTGCATGTTTTATCAGTCAGATTCCATTCAAAGTAGGACTGATGTAAAAACCTGCAAGATTAAGCCCATTAGTAAAAGTGATGAGTGAATGCAGACATGTTACTTCTCAGCATACACAGCCATAGCACAAGAACGGAACAAGGGTCTGAGTGCCATGGTATGGCTGCCAGGCCATCAACTGCCTGGTACCAGTGGCCAAGATAATGGGGGTCCCCCATGGGAGGGTGTCAGGGCAGGCCTGACAGCCCAGGCCTGTCCCACCCCCAGCCCAGTGCAGCTGGGGACACCAGGACAGCCCTGGCCTCAGTCATCAGGCACACACCTGAGGATGGGGACAGGTTGAGGCCAGGTGAGGCCATAGGCCTGCAGGTGGGTTCAGCTCAGCAGTGCCCATGGCCAGGCAGGGCAGGGTTGTGGGGACCTGGAGACCAGCCCTGCTGTGCTGTTGCTGGGGCAGAAGATGACATCTCCAGGGAGGTGACATGGGTCTCAGGCTATGGGCAGGTGGAAAGAGGAGCCCCAGGAGGCTGCCAGGGGCAGTCAGGGCTGGTGGTGCTACCAGGGTCCTGAAGCTGAGTGAAAACTGCTTTGTGTATTTTCAGGTTAGTCAGAAAGACCATAAAAATTAGGTCCATACTGATATCATAATCATTAAACACAACTGTACAAGTTTCTAGACCACAGCATTATAACACAAATAATTTTGGCTTTCTTCTTAATACCTCTTTGTCTATTTAGACTTCAGGGTCCTCCCAGCCAAAATCATCTGTAATATGTATATGGAGGGAAGCCATGTAAGGCTTTAACACAACAATCACATGCTCCCTCATTAGATCTCACGGAGAACCCATTCATCAAGACTGATTGTGTAATGAAACACCAGGAAGTAGAGGACATTTCAGCCAGTCCTACTTCATAACCTCTAGTTTCCTTTCCCACTCTTTGTCCTAATGATTCTGCTTTTACAAATCTGTGACTGTTGCAACCACCATTCTGATGCAAGGATTAATAACAATTATGGGAAGTATACAAGTATATGCATACTTACTAATATATAGCCAACGAAGAAAAAGCAGGGGAAAAAAAAAGTTATACTAGCATAAATTATTTTGACAGCATCAAGCTCATTCTTACGCTATGCTAATCTCCTCCTCACCATAATCTACAGTTCAAGCTGGTCCCATTTCCTATTACTGTCCTCTCTTGTAAAGTTTTCCTCCAAAAGAATTCCACTGTCAGGTTTGTGGTGATGTTCACTATTGGTACTAGCATGCATATATGGCAGAGGTGCCTGGTACTGCAATGGTATCTGTGATATGGGCTTCCACCAACTTCAGAAGATATTTTGCTTTCATTCACAGTCAATCATTTCCTGCCATGCAGAGGTCCTACCAGACAGGTCCATAGATGACACATATAGACAAGGATAATGACAGAATGTAAACAAACATTTAAGTAGATGTAAAGGAGTTAGGAAAATTAAAGTCTTTTACAAGGTAACAAAAATGGAAAAGAAAAATAATCTCAAAAGCAGCAGCTAAACTGAAGTCCATGTGTACATGATGGCAAAGTGGAGCACTGGATCCCCCATTGCTCATGTTGGAGAACTAGTTTGAATGAAGTGCTCCCAAGCCCTCCAGTTCACCTATAGCCTAAATGCCACAAAAGAGACCACCAGGCAGGGCATGACCTTGAATGGCAGAGAGCAGACCAAATTAGTATCTTCCTGCTTCAGAGCCAGACCTAAATTTGCAGTCAAAGGGTATTGTTACAAAATAATCGGTGTTTTGTAAGCAGTGACCAGAAGACATACACTCTGAACTGAAAATTAACACTTTACTATGTAATGCCTATTTTTTTTCCTGACCCTTGTTTAGAGTCTGTTTGAGATATTTTTTTTTCTTGAACTAGATGAGCAGTGAAATTCTTTTTTATGCCTCTAAACAGACAGTGCCCTGTACAGTATGCATTGGCATACCTCAGAACAGATGAGGAAATAAAACACTTTCATTCTCTTAACGAAATGACTGCCACATCCTTCACTGATAACCTAATTGAAGAGTTCCTGAAGAGACAGGTTATGCCTTTCATTCATGTCAAATGTTTTCTTAGTGAATAATGGCAGGTGACCTTCTATTTTTTCTTAATCATGCTGGTACTGCTGCTTCACATCTATTGAAGTCACAGCATGCCGTTTCCATCTGTCACTTGGAAGATAGCTCCCTTTCAGTCTGGCCACTGCCAGCTTTCACTAATTCACTGCTAACCTATTTCATCTGAACTGGAGTCAGAAGGATTTTCTTGGTTTGCATTCCTCTGGTTCTTCATTCTCTAATTACATCTTTTCCCCTCATGCCTCTTCTAATGCCTCATTCCCTAATATTAGATATAGTGAAAGACCGGCATCAATGGCAAAACTTTTACAGGAAAAAGCATACAGGGAGATAGTCTAGAAGCTTCTACAGGGCTAATTTAGGGAAGAATTGAAATAATGAACAACAGGCTATCATATATTTTTATGAAGGTTATTGCCACTGAGGAGGCTATTATGTATGTATTATGTAATACTATGCATGTATATGGTAATGCTGCTGTGACTACCAGGAAGATGTGGTTTACACCTGTGTGCACACTTCCATAGTCCAAGATGGCCCTATGTAAATTCAAGTGGCTTCAGAGAAGAGCCCTGAAAATAATTAACAGTTTGGGAAATATGCTTGCTAGTGAAAAATCTAAATTTAAAGAGAAGTTTAAAAGGTGGGATTAATTTCATGTTATGTTGACCATCTGCACTAGCCAACAAGCTCCCATCTCTGAGCAATGGAAGAGGTAAATAGCTCTAGAGAGTGATTATGCTATACTAGGACAGCTAACCAAGAAAAGTGGGACATGTTTCTTCTTGAGATGCCTGGATCTCTCCAAGGACACTTAATAAATTGTCTTAGACTAGATAAACTTTCAGATGATCTGAACTAGTAAACTAAGTCCCACTCCAGGTATGTAATTAGGGAGCAAAGAGCTATTCACAGAGTTATTCAGTGAAGGTGACAGAAGTGCTAACTAATACTTCTAACATAGAAGAAAAAGTCAGTGATGTCCAATGATAGGACAAGGGGCAATGGGTGCAATCGGGAACATAGAAGGTTCCATGTAAACTTAAGGAGAAACATTTTCATGTTGAGGGTGACAGAACACTGGAATGGGCTGCCCAGGGAGATTGTGGAGTCTCCTTCTCCGGAGACATTCAAAACCCACCTGGACGCATTCCTGCATGACCTAATCTAGGTGATCCTGCTCTGGCAAGGGGGTTGGATTAGATGATCTTTTGAGATCTCTTCCAACCCCAAACATTCTGTGATTCTGTGATTCTATGAAATCAGTACAGCTGGAAACTTCCCTGGAAATTTACCACTCAGGTTATTTTTTACAGACCATAGGATCTTGTCTTTGTTCCTGAGAAGCAGCAGGAGATTGTAACTTCAAGATTAATTGTCTCCTTGCTCTTCCATGAAGGCTGGGACTAGCTCTGCAAAGGCCTGTCTGATCCTGCTCATCCTCTATGCCTTTCATTAGTGCCCCTCAGTGCCCTGAAGCAAAGCTGCTACAGCTCCCTGAATGGACATGGAGAACCCATGGAAGTCTAAAGCCTTACTAATTATTAACGTCATAGCACTGATTTTAAGCACCACAAACACAAACACCGTTTGCTGTATGCTGAACCAGACTCAAGCTTTTATCTTATAATTGCCCTTTGCACTTTATGTTTTCTAAACATTCAAAATCCTGGCATTGCAAAGTGCTGAGTTCAGTCCAAATCTTTCTGTGCTAAATCCTCTGGGGTCAGGACTTGATCCTATTCTTTGAGGTTTGGGGTAGTTTTTTCATACTCGTGTTAATTTTTGGTTGTTTGTTTGGGGTTTTTTTTTATTGTATACACAGTTTTCATTATTTTCAGGCCTAAACTTTCTTCAAAATATTCAATTACCCTGTAGATTCCCAAGTCCAGCTCCTCATCAACTTTTCCTTCTATGCTTCCTTTACCTCATTTCCATAAAAGACAAAATTCCTCTAGAGAATTAAAAAATATGTATGTATCCACTTACTAGATGTACAATAGTTTAAAATCCGTAGAGTCTGGATATAACAATAAGCAGGGCTTTTCGTACTGTCTTCACAATATCTTTTATCTCTCTATGAGTTTAGGTCTGTCTTTGCTTATTGCCTTCCATTTCATAGCTTGCTTCTTTTGAAACATTTGGTTATTTTAATAAGTCTAACTTGCAAAGGTTTTTTGTTTATATTTGCACTTCTCTACAGTGCAGCTAGGATCAGTCATAACTGTTCTCTGTGAAATGAGCCTGCTGTATTCACTTTATGTTTATGGATCTCCTACAGAAGCCAATCTTCTAGATTGTTCAAGGAAAGTGCTATGATGTCTTTCTGAATGCAGCAGCACTCCTAACTGCTCTTGTTTATATTGTGCATATGGCTAGTTCAGCTGTGGGTTCATTCTCCTGCTATGTCTTTCTAACAGTTTGGAGATAGGTCACCAAAAAAAGTTTCATCGTCTGGACTTTTTTAGTATTGCAGACAGTAATGTGAGAGGCTAATTTATAGCCATCTGGAACTTCTGCTACATTTTTTTGCTTGGCATATTGCTGATCACCAATGTATTTTGTGATCTTCTTCCAGTGACTGTTGGAGTTAGTGGAGGGATCCATACTGGTGTCAGGGACTGTTTTCTGAGAGCCTGTATTATAGGTTTTATCGTTATTCTAAAATTAGAATCATAGAATGGTTTGGGCAACCTGTTCTAGTGTTTCAACACGTCATTGTAAAAACTTCTTCCTTATATCTAGTCTGAATCTACCCTCTTTTAGCTTAAAACCATTGCCCCTTGTCCTATCGCAACAGGTCCTGCTGAAAAGATTGTTCCCATTTTTTCCTATAAACCCAGTTCAAGTACTGAAGGGCTGCCTTAAGTCTCCATGGAGCCTTCTCTGCTGCAGGCTGAACAACCCCAACTCCCAGCCTGTCCTCATGGGAGAGGTGTTTCATTCCTCTGTTAATTTCTGTGGCCCTCATCTGGACCTGCTTCACCAGGTCCATGTCTTTCTTGTTCTGGGTTTGAAAAAAATGGGTTGCTTTTCCTGCATGATTTTAGGTGAAAAGAACATTAACATGTGCAAGCAGTTCACTGTAGTTAGACAAACTTTTATCTAAGCCACACAGGTTTCTGGAACTGATACCTGTCCAGAGATACCTGAACAAAGATAGAAGAAATACCTAATCTGGTAATTATTCTGGCAAATAAATGCGACTTTTAAGTTATGTCAGTCAAGTGAAGCAATTCAAGTTATTCTGTCAGTCAGCTCTTATGAATCCACAGCCATAAATGCCTTAGCACTGATTTAAGATTTTAA
>JAAGNO010011540.1:0-11404 GCA_033439905.1 Ceryle rudis
ACCCACTCACCCCTCCCCCCTGCCGTGCCTCGGCCGCCCAGAGCCGCAGGGGCGGCAGGTCCGTCACCGCCGGCGGGAGGGCAGCGCGGGGAGGCGGCGGCCGCGGAGCCCCCCGGCACCGGGGCGGGGGTCGGCGGACCGAGGTGCCGCGGAGGGGCCCCCCCATTGCCAGGCGCGAGGCGGCGGGTGGGGGCGGGTCGGCTCCGGCTGGACCCCCATAACGGCTTTTCCTTGTGCCTCAGGAGTAGAGTGGGGGCTGATTTTTCCCGATGCGAACGGGGAGTACCAGTCGCCTATTAACCTGAACTCGAGAGAAGCGAAGTACGACCCCTCGCTCCTGGAAGTGCGTTTGTCGCCGAACTACGTGGTGTGTCGTGACTGCGAAGTGACCAACGACGGACATTCGATTCAGATTGCCCTCAAGTCAAAATCAGGTATTGTTGAAGCTCGGCCTTTGCTTCCCCGGCTAAAGCTTGTCTTGCCTTAAAATTCGCGTGACTTGTATCGCAGACCGAGGGAACGGGAGTGGGAGTGTTGCTGTTGAGTTCAGTCGGACAAGGAGCAAGCTTCGCCGTGGGACCTGCGAGTTTCAACGCCAGACGGGTCGGTCAGATTGCTCCAGCTCGTGCCCAGTTTCCTCTTGTGGTGGTGTCACCTATTTCCCTGGCGTTAACAGCTGGCCGCCTTCAGAAGCAGGCCGCGCTGATGCCAAACTGTATTATACAGCTGGCAAAATCTGTCCTTGGTCCAAAGACTGTGTGAGTTAAAAGAGCTTTTTCCATTAATTTGAGTGGGTTCTGAGTGCTAACTGAAGAATTGGGCAGCTTAACATAGATCCTCCAGTCATACAAAAAATTCCTCATTTTTAAAGGCATTTCTGGTATCATTTGTTGAATAAGAATTAGAAGCAAATATTAAAAGTAGTAATTCCAATTTAAGTGAAACTGCAGTATCTCATTCACACCTTTTATCTGGGCAAACTATTGTATGTGAAAGAGACAACTGTCAATAAAATAAGAGGTGGGGGGCAAATGCCCATTGTGCTTTCCAACACTGTGGTAGTTCTTACCATGTGTTTGCAAGAGCATCCAGGTTACTCCAACCAGTCTTAGCTAGTAACAGCCTTTTGGGGGCATTTAAACAGCTGAACATTGTCAAACCATGAGACATTCAAACTTTCTTTCCTTCTGGGATCCCAGTAGTCCTGGGAGCTACAGCTGTGCTGAGGGTGAGGGAGTCAGTTCAGTTTTGCACTGAAATTTTTAAATAGGAAGGATTTGCTATTTTAGTAATGCTGCTTTCTTTTAGAATTTCCTTTCCATGATAAATTCCACGTATTATTGCAACACAGACCATTTCCTTCCACAGAATTTTGCAGATTTGAAAAAAAAAAAAAAATAGGAATTTTGTACTTCCAGTCAGTTTTACTGCATTAATCAGAAGCAGAGCTGTTTCCCAAGGAGTAAGGGTCTCTCTGCAGGATCAGGAAGGTTCTTGAATTGTCCTGTGGAGGAAGTGAGAGCTACCACAAACAATGTTATGGCTGGCATGACAAAATGCAGCTCCTTCAACCTTACCTTTCCCAAGGGTGCCTTATAATTTAGTAGCAGTAATGAATAAGATGGGACCTGCAGGCCTAAATGCACATGCAAAACCACTGGAGACCTAGGAGAAGGGAAAAATTCCTTCTAAACTTGAGCGCAGTTGTGATGCCAGACTGAACAGGACAGTCTTGAAATATAAGAAAATGTGAAATAGAATAAAAGTTTATGACTGAAGTGTGGAATTATGATTTAGGAAATCTTGCTTTAGTTTCAGCTTTGCTTAGATTTCACATTACACAATTTTCCATTCTTTGTAAACTGGGGCTAATTTTCCATTTCTGGGAGGGGGAAGGCAATGTTTGCTAACTCTACCCAGAGGAGAAAAGAGTTAATAAGCTGAGTTTGACCTAGTATTCTGGCCAATTTTCAGGGATTGTGGAAACTCCTGCAGCTTCTTTTCCTCACAGGGGATCTCTGATGACAAATCCATTTAGCCAGATTATTTTAATGGGAACTGTTGAGCACTAAATGCTTTTGAAACTCGCTCCAATTAAATTGCAAGAGAGATCCTCATCTACTGTAAGTTAACAGAGAAAGAAAAACTTCATTGTGGGGAAAAAAAAAAAGTAAAGTGATATAAGATACATATTAAAAATCAATTTGTTGTTACTGGTGATTGATTTTACCCTTTAATTCAAGACACGCTCTCCATCTGGAACTCCCAAATCCTTCCTATTATTTAATTGCAAACATTTTCACAGGCTGTTTGCAGTTTGATCATCGTACATGTGTTATGCATTAGGTGGGAGAAGCACAGCCAGCTGTGTAATGGAATTGTATATTGAAAAATGCTTGAGAGGATATCCAACTAACAGAGGGACTTCTCCTGAGCCAGCAGTGGATTGATTGCACAGTGCATTATGGTTTCAGAATCATTTTCTAATGGGGACCAAAAATAGCTGAAAGGCGAAGCGACGTTAAACATGTTTCATGCATTGACAAGGATCAAGATTTGATGAAAGGCAAAGGAAAGATAAACACGCGTCATGCATCGAAGTAACTTTTATCATGGGATCAGTGTTATAACTTAAGCCTCAGAAATAAACTCTGAGAAGCTCCCGGAGATCCAGAACTACATCGCCTATAGAGCATTTGTTCTCGTTGCACTTTCTCTGGGAGCAATATTTTAAATCGGAGAAAATGCTCCATTTATCCCGAGAAATGGCACTAACTGAGTTGCATGGTTTTTTTTACTTGTCCAGATTTCCCGAAATACTTCAATTGCTTGTTTCCCCCAGATTTGTAGATTTTCCCCTATGGGAAAGGGAAAGAAGTTTAAGCAGCAAATCTGAATCTCTTACCTACATTGAGGACTTTTCATTTGTGAAACCCTAATGGCCGTTTGATTATTCTGAAGGATTGTTAAAGGAGGATTAATTGAAGTATTTTACTTTTTCCTCTCCAATGTAATAGCTTTTGAAAACTGTAACTGATCAGTTCTTTTACTTTTTTTTTCCTAGTTCTGTACTTTATGTTTGTACAGGTGCAGTGTGATTCAATTGCTAAATGATATTTCAGTGTTACACTACATCTTCTGCTCCAAACTCCGGCACTGTAGTTGTGTCAAAATAACTTTCTGTTATGAAACTTTTAATTCCCTAAAGCTGTAGGTTATGCAATTAAATAATCCTTATCAGTTATCAGAGATTGTAAAGGATTCATGCAAAGTCTAGGAAACGTAAGCTAGAATTTAGTGGATTCTGGGAAAGACTGTGAATGCTCTCAAGTAAAATCCAGCCCAGGCAGTATTCAAGGATTTTAGTGGGAAGTTAACTACAGCTTGTGGAGTAATATTTGATTAGAAGCAGATGCAGAAATCCCTGGGCAAAATGTTTCCATTGATTAATTCCGGAGTAGATTGGGCCTCACAAGGTACAATTACTTGATTTTACTACCTACAGTGGCAGTCTCTATTAATGCAGAATTATCGAGCTACTATATATTTTTTTCCTTGTGTGTGTTGCAATTGTGGACAGATGCTCTTAAGAAAATCCTGATGTTTAAAAAACAAGTAAAAAAAAAAAAAAAAGCCATGGCTGCCTAGAAGCTGCTTTTAAGTAAATGAGGTATCTTGTTGCTCCTGTTTGTAGTTTGATTCTATTTGGATATGGAGGCTTTCTGTATCTTAGAAGCCTGACAGATGGTATATGACTGAACACCTTTATCTAGCAAAATATTGGCAATCAAAAGTTTTCTATCGCTTTCTGTGACTCATACCAGTTCAATTCAGAAGCCCTGCCATCTGTTTAGGGTGCACAGCTACTGTCTTGATAAGAGCAATAAACATATTTGCTCCTCTGACCGATAAAGGGATGGTGGGTTTTTTTTGGGTTATGACCAGCAGTTCTGCCTCACAGGACAGAGAGTGCAGCGTGACAGGCAATCTCACCGCCCAAATTCCTGTTCGGTCCCTGCAAGGTACTTCCAAAGTAAAAGTGTCAACTCTGTCAGCTTTACCCTTCTCCTCTCTAGTTCCACTGATAATAAAGAAGCTTGCAACAATCTCCCTGTTGTATTTGGATAATATATTCAGTGGCTTCTCTGATTCAAAAGCCCATTTCCTTACCATTTGTCTTCTTTCCCAGTGTTAATAGGGGGACCTTTACCTCGAGGACATGAGTTTGAACTACATGATGTCCGATTTCACTGGGGGAGAGAAAACCAGCGTGGTTCTGAACACACGGTTAATTTTAAGGCCTTTCCCATGGAGGTAAGAGTGCACTGCATTGCAAAACACCTGCTAAATGCAAAAGATTTCATTTCATGGGAGTTCAAAAGAGAGTTTCTTTTAATTTCTCTTTCTCCAGTATTTCTCTTAGCTCAGCATTTTATTGTTTTATATTTCCACCACAAAGGTATCTTGCTGAGGTGTGCTTTAGTGCAGGTAAATTGGGATATGCATCTGGAATAGAAAGCCTCCAGCACTCATCAGACTGTGTGATTAATTGGTCATAAAGTGAACACGCAGAATTATTAGCATCTGTCTTAATAATAATAGTGTTCTAACAAGATCTGCTGTTTCAACACTCTCTATGTCACCTTGACTAATAGCTGTAGATGGGAAGAAGTAGCCACTGGAAATATTCCCGTGGTGAATAATAACAACCTAGGTAAATTTGGAGTAAGTGTAGAGCAAATTTGTTCATATGAAATAGCTTTACATACCTTAAAATTGAAGAGTGTGTTATATTGTTGGGTATGTTCTATAATATCTCAGTGAATTACAACATTTGGAAATAGAAGCCAAGTGATAATGCAGTCTGGAAAAATTCAGCTGTTCATGGGGTGTCAGTTTGGGCTCGTAGGCAACCCAGAAAGCTAAGACTTATTTCTCCTGCCCTCCATCAGCTCTTCATCATATTACTTCACTTCCCGCTGTCCCGTTGCTTACACTTGTCAAGGACTGGCTTGGAGTACCCCTCAGACAGACCCTGGGCTGCAAGAGTCATTTTAACAGATACCAGCCCTGACATTTGGTGACTCCACCTTTGTATCGTTTATTTCACTTGTTGTGCACTATTTTAAAGAAACGGAAGATTTTTTTCCAGAGCTCTTTTGAGTTATTTTTTGCCATATTTATCTTTAATAATCCCTCGTGAGCCTGAAACTTTTTTTTTCCTTTTCTCTGTGTTGTTCAGTGCTAGGAAATTTGTTATTGTAGCGTTATATTCATGAGTGCCAGACTCTGGGAACAGAACTGCTTTATGGAAAAGGATGTAAAAAGTGTTAGAGCAACTGCTGCAGAGCTAAGTGTAAAATGCTTGTGGATTTACACCACCAATATAATTAACTCTTAGTGTTGTTCAGATACTTTCTTTAAGAGTTGTTGGTCAGATTTTGGTCTCTGCTACTTCCTATTTTTGCACTGGTCCATCCAAAAAAACCCTATGTGAAGCCAGTCACAGGGGCTTTGCAGCTTGAGTTGAGGTAGATCATAGAATCATTTAGGTTGGGAAAGACCTTTAAATCATCGAGTCCAACCATATACGTCACACTGCCAAGTCCACCACTAAACCATGTCCCCAAGTGCCACATTTACACATAGATCCTCTTTGCAGGTTGATTTTGGGCAGATCCTGGCAATGCAGGAGAATTACTTTAATAGGGGAGACTCATGAACCAGAGGGAAAGCAGAGGAATCATCTCTTCATCCTAGTTAGCTGGCATAATATATACAACATGATTTATATGGGCAGTAAGACCTTCAGGATACTGCAGGGTTCCCCTGAGGCGGGAAGTAGTTTGTTCATTATCAAAACAGCTCTGCTTAGTGCTTTTCCTCAAGGCTGATTCAGCATGCAGTGGTCAAAAAACACCGGCAAGAACTATGGCAAGAACTGTACTTGGGAGTCAGTCAGGGTCTCCTGTCTCCTTGTTTACTGAGGGTCTCTCTGCACACACTCTCACTGGTAGGTGGGGTCAGTTCATAATCCGCATAAACTCCAGTATTCTCCACTCCAGTCTGGAGGAAAATATACTTGAACCAGAGATGAAAACCAGTAAACTTAATCAGTCATGAAGGGATTTCATTCTTCACCTACTTTAAAAGCAGCACAGCAGCTGCACAAACAGAATTCTGGCACAGTTGAACATCACCTGGAGGTGAGCTCACCAGTGTTACCTGCTCTCTTGTATCTAAGCAGCTTTCAGCTAGACTCTGATCTCCAAGAAATAATTACTGATGCAAAAGCTCTGTAGCAGAAGAAAATTGACATTTCAAATACAGTGTGAATGTTTAATTTTTCAAACAAATCCTTATACAGATTAATTCTTGTGGTAGAAAATGACAACATAGCTTGTGGTACCTAAGGTCAGTTGCACACAGGAGTATTGGCTGAGCCAGGTCATCAGCTTCTGCCCCGTGTTGCAAGAAAGTACAGGGCAGTTTGTTCAACAGATGAGCTTCATTTCCTTCTGCTATGTGCACAAAGAGCTGCTGTCCTAAATCCATCTCAAATTGTCCACATCAAATATTATACTGGAGCAATAATCAAACAGGAGCTTGTGACCACTAGAAATGTTTACAGAGTAGTGCACCTGAGACACCAGGACGGAAGATTTTCTGTTTCCATTCCACAGGTTACCCCATCTAATTTCTTGGGTGTTTTTTTGTAGAGAACAATAATTTTGATTAAAGGACCAGGAAATCTTATTTTCTTAACTTTTAACAGTAGCATTGGTTTATACAGTGGTTGGAAATCACCATATTTGGCTTGATTTTCACTGGGTTGGTTTGTAAACTGAACACAAACAGTGATGGGTGCCTATTGTGGTTATATAGAAGCAGTCTGGTGCGGTTTACGCTTTCGTCCTGTACTAAGTGCAGAATAAGCTGGCAGCTCTTTGTGCACAAATCCATGCCTAGAAGTACCTTGAGCACCAAGTATGTAAGTTTGGATCTTCTGCCAGTGGAGCAAATCTAGCAGGACATGTTCCTAAGAAGCCAGAAATGATTTACAGATTTTAAATTCTCCTCAGTTTGCGGGTGGAAGGCAAGTCAAGGGGATAAGCAGTTGTATGAAAATGTAAGTGCTTGGTTTACTTGAGTATATTAACAACACAACAGGCTAGGCCCGGGTTGTCTACTCCATTACACTGTTAGAAAGCCTGAGCAGTTCTACAGACACCAGCTTTGAGTTTGAAGAGATCCGAGATGAGTATCTAAGACTATTTATTAGCTGAAGCAGCAGTCTAGTTGTTAAGCATTGAAGACTGCAAGGCTTTATTTTATTACATTGGACAAAACAGTTGTGGAACAGCTTCAGATTATCAGTGCAATGATCTCTGTAATGGATGACTTTAAAATAGTGTTATTTCTCAAAGTTGGGAAGAGCGCTCTTCAGCTATTTCCTTAGTCTCTTCAACTTTGATATCATTAACTGCTTTTATAGATATTATCCTGTTTTAGTTGGGTAATATCCTACGTCTCTTAGTGCAGGAATCTATTACTTCTTACTAGGCAGCTGGGGCCTTTGCGTGTGGTTGGGATGTATAGGTTCATGGTGAAATGGGTTAGACTGCTAAGCTAATAGGAACAGCTTCTTGAAATAATTCACACTGTCCAAAAATGTTTTTTTCACGTGGCTTGGAGGCTGAATTGTTATTTTTATTATTATATGAAGTTGAGCGAAGATGTGTTTTCCACCCTCCTTGACTGAAGAAACCACAATGTTGACAGTAATGCACCGGTGTTAGCATTTTCTCTGAAACATCTGTGTTTGCAGGTAGTCAGGAAAGGAGGGTGAAACAGTAAATAGTTGTCAAAGGTTAATACCACAACACCCTTTCCAACCAAAGGAAAAGCAGAGGGCTGTCCTGTCAGTACAGTACTCCCTCCTTCTGTTCCCTGAAAACAGAAGCATGAAGGCTGTTCTTGCCTCTTGGCCAGAAATCGGAAGGAGGCATGTGTGCAACTTTCTCCGGAAATCTTTCTCCCCAAGTATTTCTACTCCACGTAAACGGGGTCACTTTGCCTTTTGGCCAAAGTTACTTTGGCCACCGCTTGTGCTAAATATTCAGTACCGGTCTTACCATCAAGAGACTGTTTCTTGCCAGCAAATGGAACAAAGTACCAAAGATTAAATGGTGCTTTACATTTGCACAGAGCGGTAAAATCCACAGGTACACACGTGACTTACTGATTGAGATGTAAGGAAGAGAGGAACTATTGGGCATCTTTCCTCTTCTTCATGCCGAGAGTATGGATTGGAGAAGGAAGAAGTACAATGATCTAATCAAGCTCTTGACTCTCTCCCTTACCTTTCATGCATAACAGGGAGATAGAGGGGGTCAGGAATAGCAAATCACTGCTATTTATTTTTGTTCCTAACAAAGTTAAAATAGGGGCAGCTAAAAACAGAGTCCTATTTTACCTGATCTCTGTATAAACACAGCATCCTGTAGTGCCAGGACAAAACAGCTTAAAAAAGTCAAAAAAATACAGGAAAGACAGCAGGAGAAATTAAACCATGAGATGGCATCAGTGCTGTTTGATGTTAAAAAAAAAATAAAATAAAAAGAGAGATGTTTCTGCTTCTGAAGTGAAGGGAAACAAGGAAAATGATGCCTTAAAGGTGTCTCTTCCTCACTCAAGTCATGGTGTAACCAAAGGCACAATCTGACCATAAGGAAACAGTTGTTTCCAGGCCCTGCTCTGAAATAAAATGGTATCTAAGAAAATAAAAAGGTTCCTTTCACCCCTTGTAATATAACCAAGAGGATAATTCTCTGTAATCCATCCTCTTTAAAATGTAGGGTTATGTTAGCTGTGAACCATGGGAAAGCTCTCGGGAGAAGAGGATTGGCAGAAAATAATTCAAAACATGTTTCCAAGATGTGCAGGAAGATTAAAGACTGGATTATTGTCTGTCCTGAAGTTTTTGAGTACAACAGAAGAAAATCCAGTTGCCTGAAGGCCCAGAATCAGTTCTGTACAGGAAAAAAACCTGTCCCCTTCTATCGTGTAATGAAGTGCAGACAGGTTCATCACGTAGAGGCTGAATTTCAGAGTTACTGAAATACCTGCTGCAGTGAAGTTAAATGCAATGCAAAAAAACATATCCTACCCTTGATCTGATTTAAAGCATTAATATTTCTTTTGTTCATGTGAAACGTTGCCTGCTTAAGGATCTCATCAAACAGAATTAACAGCTTAAGGCCTTCAGATCAGGCTGTTAACATTACACTTACCTGCTCAAGTCTTTACAGTCTTCTTTGGTGGGGGGATTTCTCTGTGCCCGGCTCTGAAATCAGAGACCTGCACACTGTGCATCCCCTTTCTGACTTGAGAGGAGCCGTCATGCTTTCAACACACAGATTTGTTCTTTGCCAACTTTTTAATATTCTTTGCCAAGCTTATTTAATCTTGCCATCTGTTTGAGGCAGTTTCTTAGTAGCTTGTTAGCAAATTATTTGGGTTAAGAAAAATAAAACAGAGTATTTGTAATTGTAATAGAAGGCCTGGGAGATGATGTGCACGTAAGTGTGTCTCGCCCTCCTTACTCACAGCCTTACAAACTGCAGTGGGACTGGGTAGGTGTGAATGGCAAGCAGGATTTAATCTGCAAGAACAGTAATCTCTAATATGTGAGCTCAGTTCTGATATCTGTGGCTGTCACCCGTAGCTTTATGGGACTATGATCCCAGTCATAAACCCTGAGAAAGGGTTTTAAACCAAAGAGTAAATCCTGTAGTGTTAGGTGATTGTATTGATTACCTGCTTGTGGAAAAAAAAATAAAATCACACTGTTCCCTTTGGCAGCACAAGACCTGTGGATGGAGAATATCTTGCTTAGGCAAGTCACGAATTTAACAGGAGGCAAAAAGAACAGATTCCATAAGGGTTTACGTAGCTGTGTGCTGAGGTCTGGAACTCTGCTCAGAAATTATCCAAGTTTTCTGGTGGAAAATTAACTTGTAACTCAAAGGCTTGGACGATTCTCTGAATTTTGGAGTGATTGCAGATAAATACTGTGAGCCCTGATTAAAACAGTGTGTCTTGTAAGAAAATGATGACATTCATATAATAGTTATATCCTTGGCAGGTTCTGAATAACAGATTAATAATAGTTTAAAGTAGATATACCCATTGGACATTATCTAATTTTTGAGGACAGAATTGTGGAAAAACACAGAAAAATGAGGCCAATGTCTAAGCAGATGTTTGCAGCTTTGTTTTCTACAGCTGCAATGCTTCAGACAGAAACCTTTTTTTACACATTATGTAGGTGACATTTATGGATATAACAAGAATACTTAACTTTACACAGCACTCCGTGGTCCTCTCAGTGATGTGACTTCTGCTGATTTTTTTTTTTTTGGGTAGTAGTATAAAACTGGGAGGTCTCCATCCTCTCCCAGTATACTGGGAAACAGAAAACCAGCAACAAGATAAAAACAAAATTACCATCCTTGTACGAGCTCACATGAGCAGCTTATGACTCCTGAGATTGCTAGTTGCTAAGGTCTTTCAATATTATATTTTTACTGTGGTTGAAGGTTAATTTGACCTAAATAGGCACACGCAGTCTCTGCAGTATACTTTGTTTCTAGGCAGTTTGTCAATAGGAGCTTGGATTTGGCTGGTGTTTTGCTCAGTCCCATCTAGCTGGAATTTTTCAGGGAATACATCTATGTGCTTTCTGTTGGGGGTCAGAAAAGCAGGTGCAAAAATGGATGGATGTGCTAAAAGCACAAACATGCTTTTAGCTTGGCTGCTGCCTCAGAAAGGCTCAGCTGAGCTCGGTGGAAGCACTGTACACATCTTTGGAGGGAGCAAATCTGATTTCCCTCCTATGCAAAATCTGCAACTTTATTGGATTGTGGAAGATGTATGAGCTGCCAGACACCAGGTCAAAGAAGAGTGGCATTAACAGTCTGTACTGAAGCTTCTTTATCCTTTTTTCTCCCTTTTAAGATTTAACCTTGTTTACAGCCACTTGCCTGTGAAGAAGTTTTGTGGCTCATGTGAACCTAGAACTCTTTTGAGGTGTCAGTTGCAATAGCCTGTGATTTGTATCTTCGACCAGGATGGAACATTTCAGTATTCTTTTAAGAAATAAATGGCCTGAACTATGAATGGCTGAGAAGAATAGGAAAAACCTCTTCTAAGAAGAAATGTTGCAGGTGGAGAGAAGTTCATTGAATCACAGAATTTGGTTGGAAGGGACCTTTAAAGCTCATCCAGTCCAACCCCCCTGCAGGGAGCAGGGCCATCTGCACCTAGAGCAGGTTGCCAGAGCCCTGGCCAACCTCCCCTGGGATGGTCCCAGGGATGGGGCAGGGCCCACCTCCCTGGGCAG
>JAAGNO010011540.1:29985-50487 GCA_033439905.1 Ceryle rudis
CCCGTGATCCCTGGAGGGGTTTCCAAGCCCCCCGTGGAGCTGTGGTGCTGAGGGACAGGGGTCAGTGGTGCCCTGGCCGTGCTGGGTTTACAGTTGGACTTGATGATCTTAATGGTCTCTTCTAACCTAAAGGATTCTACGATTCTATAACCATGACCTTTAGGTCAGGGGTAGCTGGTTTGTGTTGCTGCGTTATTTTGATTGGTATAAACCCAACCCAACAAGAACATTGCAGTGATGAAGGGCACACAAGTAGTGGAGGCTCTTTTTCTCTGCCACTGACACAGGATGCAGCTGTGACATCGCAGTGGAGCAGAGTGAGAGACTGGGGTGAATTTATGCCGATATAATGCACAATACTTTGTCCTTAGAGATCAGCATCAAATAGAAAAAAATACCCTCTGTGCTAGTTACGAATGCAGCAGTGTTGAAGTCAAGGTTGTGCAGAAAAGACATGAAGAACATGAAGGACTTGCTGAGGTGGGATAAAAATTTAACTCTTTCAGATGTCAATTGAAAATAAATATGGGGACGAGTAAGTGAGAGACAGTGATTCTGGAACTCTAAAGTCAGCAGGGACTGGGATTTCTCCAAAGATAAGATTTTGGCAGTGCCAGAATGTTTTGCTATAGCCTAGACATCCAAGGATTTGAACTTGTAATTATCATTCTGGCTGCAATTAAGTACCTGGCCTCTTTTGTGCATGTGGACATGAGTGCCTGGGAGAGATTCTGTTTAAGGGGAGATTAAAAATGCCAGAGCTTTTTGTCTCTGGAATATGAGAGGATGTAGAATAGCACATACCATTCTGAATCATCTCTGGAAGGCTGGTACGGGCATTTAATTTTATTAAGCCTGCTTGTAGTATTAAAGCATAGATTTCAGTGCAAATGGATTTCTAATGGATTTAAATACATTATTTTTACATGTGTCATTAAGTTGTAGAACTTTCTTCAGTGGGATACTAATGAACACAGCTTAGGAAACTTCAAGAGATTTACACAAATACTAGTAGCATCTGTGGTGATAGCTGGTAAGAGGCAAATTCAGGGCTTTCTATTTTTGCTTTTCAGGCCATAAAATAATCCACTTCTGAGTGTCAATAACAAATAATAATAAAGAACAACAGAGTCTGATATGGAATGGGTTTTATTGCCTTCCTCTGATGAAACGAGTTAATATATTGGGGACAGGATGCTCAGTCATATTTTCATTTTCTGTAATTAACATAGCAATATTGATTAGCTTAACAAACTGTGGGTCACAAAGGGAAGAAAACGAATAAAATTGCAATTCTAGTTTGTGGTCACATCTATATATTTTCACATTTGCTTATTTTTAAAGTATGGAGAAGTAACAATTTAGGCACAGGCGTAACAGGTTGACCACCACAAGGCAGAGAACCTTTTTCTGTTTCTCCTGAGGACATTTATAGACAGTAAAGCTCAGCAGATGAGTTGATGTACTACTGATCTAAGTCAGTGTTAAGTGCAAGGAGAACCATCTCCATATGCACCTCACTTGAGCAGCTGGCATCTGAGTGCGTTGGTTAGATGGGTAGCAAAAGAACAAGCCGGGGCTGCAGCTTTCCTGGGTGTGCTTTCCTGGAGCCCAGTGCTGTTTCCTCACTGGAAGTCATCTTCTTTGCATGAGAGTTCACTTCCCATCAGTTTCCCCTTTCCTTCATGGGTCTTTCCGTGAGAAAACAATTTTCATTTAAATGAAGCAACAATTTCAAGCAATAAATAAATCACTGGAAGAAATTCAAACCAATTTATAGTTGACCAAGCTATTCCTGAAGTGCACTTTGAAAAAAACAAGAATGATTATTTTCACATCACAACTGTGATGTTGATCCATAGGATGTGATCTGCAATGGCTAAGAAGGTTACAGATCCCCAAAGAGGTTAGGAAAAAGTAAAGGATATGTTTGCCAAAACATGTGCATTAAAGTTCTTACTTTTCTCTATATGTTAAATGTTTTGTAACATATCGTGTTAAAACCACTGTATGCTGACGACGATTCTGAAATGTTATGAATGATGTATAGTGACCTTAGTATGTGGTACCTGAACACTCCAGGGCTTCACACCTGCAGAAGTTGCCAGAGAGGGCTGATTCTGAAGTGAAGAATGTACCTAAGCTTCTTTATCTCTGTTTTTCTGCCTTCCAGATAGAGGAATTTCGTAGACTGAGGACACATGTTAAAGGTGCTGAACTTTTAGAGGGCTGTGATGGAATCCTAGGAGATAACTTCAGACCAACTCAGCCACTTAGCGATAGAGTCATCAGGGCTGCATTTCAGTAGCAGAAGAGGAAGAAAACCAAAAATGTTTATTCAGGTAAGTAAAAGCTTAGCAGAAACATCAAAACATTTTAAAAACCATGATTTCCTAGGGGAGATTTGGCTGAAGGAAAAAACTAAATTTTGACACTGTACTGTTTTGTTTTATTTTATCCTGTGGTATAATAGTTTGGTTACTATTAGGTTCTTCAGTGGCTGGAATCTAATAAGTGATGCAGAGAATTTAAATATTTGTATTGACTTCGGTAGATCAAGCACAGTTTGATCACAGTTACTTCTTGTAGCTTTAAATTTCTCCTACTGCAGTGAGCAACAGCACAGTGTTTCTAGGGTATGGGGTAGATTTCCCCAGTTGCTGAGGTTCACTGGTTCATTTCTTACCTTGTTTTTAGAAGACCAGTCACGGGTGAATCTTTGTAGGGTTATCTGTTAAAAATCAGGGTAGTCTTTCTGGAGGGAGGCTATTTATTCTCAAAAGAGGCCCTTGGGTGGTTTTTTTTGATCCCTTCTCCCTGCTTTGCAATCCTGTTCTTTCCCAGCAAGACTCAGTCTTGGGCAAAACCGGTGCAGATATAAGAGGAAACTAATTAACTGCTGTCATGGCTAATTCTTCATGTTTCATTCATCCAGGTAGTTAGTGGTTCTTGTCCTCAATGGTGTTTTCAGCCTTCATGGCTCACAGAGCAAGAATTGAAGGATGATGTTGGATTCAATGCATAAGAGCTAATACACTGGTGAACCTGCGTTCTCCCAGTGTCAGTGATTAAAACCTCCCATGGCACGTTCCTCTAGCCTCTATCAGCTACCAGATAAATCTCCTCAACACTCGACAGTTACTTCTAAACTTTACTATTCTTAGTTAATCAGTATTTTACTCTAATGAAAAACCTGGTGGGGAGATTCTTAGAGAGTTATTCAAGAGTATTTGTGAGTTACCTTGAAAGCAGCGAGTCAAGGCACCGACATTTATGGTTGATTTTGTAATGAAGTGGCTTCACCTTGATGCAGATAGTAAGATGTCTAATCTGGGAGGTCTCCAAGAAAAGAATGAATCTGTTCACTTACTTACTTTTAACATAGTAAAATTTTTCATCTACTACCCTGCAATAAACTTTATGTAAATAATAAAAACATATGGGTACTTCCCATTGCCCTATTTTACTGGTAGAATCCATTACATAAAACCATCAGTTTTTCTAGCTGCACATTTCTTCAAAGCTATACACTTACAAGAGAACCAGTTCATCTGGAGTTTCATCTGGAAGCATGCTGCTGAAAGGTTTTAGATAAACACTTTTGAATAAGGCCGTTTATTTGTACAATAAATTCTTCCCCTACCTAGGGCAATGATGGAAGTCCTTAGTTCATGTCAGATTCTGTTGTGGAGCCTCTTCAGAGCGTGCTCTCAGTCCAGCCCCTGACTTCATATGAAGTTAACGAATGATCAGGCAGCAGATAACCCCTAGAAGGGGTTGATAATGCAGTGCTTCCAAAAATGGGGCCATTAGAACCGAGTGGGAAGATGATCTTTCCTCCTGCATGTGACAGAAGTTATTAAATAGGCTGGGACAGTGGCCAACAATTTCATGGTGTTTCTATAAAGTGTAAACATTCAATAGATGCATATGCATCTAAACATTTCTTGAGTAGGGGTTTATTTGTGTTTTATAACCCCTTTTAATATCCACATCCCAGAAGTTAAGCAAAGAAAGCAAAACATTGGTCCTTTTATTAATACTATTTTCTCATTCCCATATTTAATTTTGGGCACATCTCTAAGCCCAATTCTCAATTACATGGCTCTCTGCAGTCACCAAATGTCATCACTTTAATCTTGAAATGGATGTTTCGAATTCATCCCGGCTTCTGCATAAAAATTACTTGGGAAAATCATAGCAATATTAAAGTACAATTTTTCTGAGAGAGTGAATAATGCCCTCAGGCCAGTGCAGGTAATTCAAGTCTGTAACAGTGAAATTACTTGACACGCTGAGTTTGAATTTTAAGCATGGAAGAGTTTCCTTTACAATGCTGGAATTGAAATGTAAAAATTTCCCTTTTGCTTTCATGTTGGAAATTTTATTACATTTGTCAATACTTAGAAAGATTTGTTTTAAATAATATGATTTATCTGGGCCATGCTTCACAAAATATTCTGCAGTTTTAATTCCCAAATGATGGAATTTTTAATGTAAAATGATAGCCCTCACTGTAGGGCTATGCTAATTACGGACTGTCAAGCTCTGGGAAGGAACTGTGTCTCCTGGCATTGTGTAGCCCACAGAAGAAATGGCACTTGGCTCTCTCCACCAGATTGGAACTTTTTATCAGAGATTCATTCGGACAGATTTTCTTTTTAGTTTTGGATGCATCGGTCCAAATAGCAGCAAACTAACCAAGGGTTCAAATTATGTCCTTCCTATTGAGTCTCTGGGCAGCTGGAAAAATGAAGTGTAAAAAGAAATCGTGTGGCTTTGATCTCCTTTCTTCTATGCAAAGAGGAGGAAAAGGAAGAAAACAATCCTACCTACTAGGGTGGCACAGTGCTGTGGTCTGTATTTCTTTGCCCAAGCAGATCTCAGTGATCTCTGCATTTGAATGGAGGTTTACATTACCACTCAATATGTATCTTTACTCCTGAGTTTACTAGTAGCCTTTGCAGTTCCCGAAGTTCACCAACGAATTGCTCTGCAGAAGATCCATCACTTGGGGATGTTTTCCTTTTCTGTTGCGTAGACCCAGAGCTGGAGTGAGCTTTCAGCAGCCAGGCATCATTAGGCGACTGTGACCATTCTTCTCTTTTTCCTGGTTTAAAAAAAACCCCAAACCACACAAAAAACCCAACACAAAGATTATCAACAGTAGTTCTTTAGAAATACAAACACCAATTTCCTAGATTTGATGAAACACGACATGAGCATTTATGTTGCTTCTCAGCAAGTGAGTTTTCACTGGTCATTGTTCATCTCCATGAGTTTAGGGTTTGTGCTTACAAAGGGGTTGGTTTAGTTCTTATGTTTCAGTCTTTGAAAGAAACTCTATTTCATGTTATCAACAAAACTGACTATTGTTCTCCTGGTTTTAAGAGCTTATGTGTAGTGCCCAACACTCCACTGCCACTTCAGAGTACTTGAGAATGTGCTGTGCTCTGAGTACGTGGGAAAGGGCCAAACACCTCTGGCTTGTGAGCCACACACCCTAATCGGAGACCCACTGGGCATGTACCAAAACCTTTGGAGTCTTCAGGGGACCAAGAGCTTCAGGAACAGATGAATGATGGTGGCTTTTCAGGTTGTCTTCCCACTACTTTGTTGTAACATCAGAGAATGGGGTGTGCACTGAGACTGTAAGTCCTGTAGTGTCAGCCTTATTTGGTTTTCCAATGCTGAAGATTCAAATTAGTGAGTAGCTAAACAATTTCATTGCTTGTGTGATGTACCTCTGAGACAGGAGCAACAATTTAGGGGTTTGGTAGCCACAGGCAGCCCACGAGTCAGACTAGTCCCTGCTGTAGTAGGAATTTATACTGTGTCCAGGCCAGAGCATCAGTATAAGGAGTGATCAAACCCTAAATGAGGAAGAAAACCATTTCTGAGTTGTAGCTGTTTCCAGAATTAGTAACCATAGGAGTGAGGCCTCACCTCAAATACTGGGTTTGCTTTTGGGACCCTCACTCCAAGGAGGCCACTGAGGGGCTGGAGCGTGGCCAGAGAAGGGCAACGGAGCTGGGGAAGGGTCTGGAGAACAAGTCTGGTGAGGAGCAGCTGAGGGACCTGGGCTTGTTCAGCCTGGAGAAAAAGCATTTTGAGAGTATAATTTCCAGCTGCTTACAATAAAAAAAGTACAGTTTGTACACTGCTACTCGGGAAGTGATAATGTAGCCAGGAGTGCCTGTCATAAAAAACAACCGTGCTCGCAGCATGTTTGTTGGCAATTGAAACGCAGGAGTTAAAGAATCTCAACACACGTGGAAACTCTGCCGTGTTATTTTCACTTACAGGGAAAATGCTGCAAATTAGTGCTGAGGCAAAATGGTAGGAGGCTTATGGTGAAACTACACCTGTAAAATAGAGAGACTCCAGATTGGTACGTGTGAAACGTAGTGATGTAACAGCTCTCAAATGTCCAGGGTATTAGGAGGACATCAGGTGCGTGAGTCTGAAGATCCAGGTAGTCCCAGGTCCTTACTCGTACTGGAATTTGTAATTCTAATTACTGCGTATGGATGAAGGCAAAGCAGCGATGGCACACAGACAAACTCCTGCTAAGCAGACAGCAGTTTGAAAATAAATAGCAAACAAAAGTGACCAAGTTGTTTGGGTTACTGAAAATATTTTTGCAGCTGCTAATTGTCAGTCAAGGAAGAGGACCCCAGCTGTGACTGGTGCTAGACCAGTGTTACAACTAATGCCACAGATTAAGGCAGAGCAGAGCTACAAAGCAAAATGTACTGTGGAATCATGGAATCAGAGAATCCTTTCGGCTGCAAGAGACCTTTAAGATCATCAAGTCCATCCATTAACCCAGCACTGCCAGGTCACCACTAACCCCTGTCCCTCAGCGCCACAGCTCCACGAGGGGCTTGGAAACCCCTCCAGGGATCACGGGGACTCCACCCCTGCCCTGGGCAGCCTGGGACAGCGAGCAGGGCAGGACTGTACTTTTTCAAGAGATGTTTCTGCATCCTCAGAGCTCAGGAGAAGCAAAGGTACACTGGAATCAGCTAGCTGCTGTTAAATGCCCACACAACTAGATGTAGACTCAATAAAATGTGACCTTGCAAAGTGTTTCAGAAAGATAAGGATTCATAAGGTAGGCAGTTCTCTTTTCTGAAGCCATGCCCAGCCATTCTTCCAGGTGCTGGTTCTGGGAGGGTATGGGGTAGTGGTAATGAGCAGACTGGTTTTGCCACCCATGTCCTTTGATTTTTTTTTTTAAACTTTTTGGTTTAAGTTAGTGTTAAGGAGGAGAAGGCAAGATGCTTCTCTAGGGAAAACTATAGAGACATGGTACAAGACAATAATGGTAAGGAATATGGTGAGACAAAAAGAGGTGGAAAATCTCTCCAGAAAGCAGACTGAGCACTTGTAAGTAGCAGAAGGAAGTTTTTGATCTTGTGTGGTGATCTTGACCTCAGGCTGCTGCACTGAGGCATCTTATTTCCTCCTTATCAGATGGAAAGGAATATTATCGTGGCCATCCGATTTCATTTCTTTGTAGTCTGTTTATTTGCACTTTCTCAACACTTTGAGAAGACTTTGAAAAATAATCCTTTTCGCTGACATGCTCTTCTATCTTCTCTTTTAAATCTGTTTCTGTTGATTACTACGGGAACATTGGAACCTTTGGTTCTTAAAAATATACCAGCTTGCCCCTATCTTTGCTCCTGCTGCTGCTCCTTTTTCTGAGATAAAGTTACAGCCTTGAATGTATCCCAGCTTTGTGCAAGAAAGTTTATTCTCTGTGAGGAATCTAAGTACATAAAATTATTATACGGAAGAATTAGAAGTAAATAATCTTGGAAACATAAGGTTTTGGGGTTTTTTTACATTCTGAATTTCAGTTGACCTTGCTAATATTTATTTTTTTTTAAATCCCATAGTTATTGTGGTAGTAGCTCTCAGATTCCCCAGGTGTTTACACTTCATGGTGCTGATCCTGAAAGCTTTTCTTTGGGGGTGGTTGTCTGGCCCATAGAAGACCCCACCAGAAGCAGTGGGACTCTATTTAATATATGTGAGACTCAACTCAAGCCAAGGAAATTTCAGAGGCAGGGATACAATCTATAACCAAGCAAGGCGTAGAGGCAGCCTTCTGATTATAATACACATGCCCATTTGTACCAGTGTAGCTCCAATATTACATCTCCAAAAACCTTTCAGAAGAGTAAGAGAAGCCGTTATCTTCATATCTACGTAGAACTTTAGCCTGAATAGTGTGTTACTCGACCACTTGTGTTATGAAACAGGGCTATTAATTTAGCATGGCATAAAAATTAGCCTTAAACAAGAATAAAGGGTGAAGATGAGTAACAACAGTACCGGTATATACAATCAGTCTTTTGTCAGACAACACGTTAAGTGTTTCTATAACAAACACAACTGAAATCTTCAGACTGGCTCGTAATTAGGCTCCTTTCCAAAAGTAATCCATTAATACAATAGCTGCCCAAATCCCAGTTCAACTTAATTTCACCGACTTTGATTTTTGGACTAAAAGCATTAAGCTTGAACTAGTGAAAAATGTACAAAATGTGCATTCAATTAAGGAGTAATTAGATACTCAATCACCCTTACATCACACCAGGGATTATCCAAGAAAGAAGAGAGCTACTACTCACTGCAGTGTATAAAACAGTTTTCTTAATTAGTTTAGTGCTAATTGAGATTGAGAAAGTGTCACTGTGTCACAGCATTAGTTTGCCTACACAGAACTTTAAGAACACAAAGTTTTGGGCTTCTCTTGAGCTTCCTCGCTCAGATTTTTCAGTTTAATTCCCTGATCCGGTATCTTCTGTCTACACAAGAGGGACTTCTCTGTTCACTTCAGGGAGGGCTTTGGTCCCCACACCCTCATATCAACCCACTAAAAAACATGCCAAGAGATTTTTCCAGAGATGGACGATAACTTGTTACGATTACATGGTTTTTTGATGTTACACCAAACCCCAGGAAGAACTGGGAATCCTCTGTGCTATGCATCAAGTGTAACTGTGGCTGAAACCTGCTGCTCTGGGAAGGGCTTACAGCCTCCCTTAGAAGGCAGCTGGTAGAAAGTTTGTCACGTTGACCATCAAACGGTCCTGCTGCTTGATTTTTGGGGGTATTGGATGATAAGGAGGGAGCGCATGGAAATCAGAGCACAGATTGTCCCGTGGGTAGACACTGACTTCCTAACAGCGCTGCTGGGGACTGGCAGCCCCTACACTCCCTGCCTCGCTAGGAAAAGAGTGGGAGCTCTCTAGAGATGCCTTGACTCTTCTGCAAGCGATTGCAGCTCCAGGTGACCATTTACACCCAAGCACTTGCAGATTTCTTGTGCGTACATCCCGAGCACTAAAACAACCTCAGGGAAACACGAGGTGGTTAGTACTGCAGAATGAAACGGTTTGGCTCTCTCGTACCTGCCGCTTCTGCACTGGGCGCTGGGGCAACCTGAGCAGCTGGTTTCCTGAGGTGATGCTGAAGCTCAGGAATATGTGGTTGCATGAAACCAAATATTGCTATCTCTCTGTTGCTAATGAGTAAGAATATTACTGCTATTAGGAGGGACAAACTGGGCGATTGCTTTGTATCTGCTGAGCCCACCCAACTCCCATGGGAGCTGCATACTCAGCACTTCACTTGGAAGGGCCCCTAAAACAGTAAAAAGTTCTCTGTGACGAGTAGAGTTTCCTCTCCAGTTCACCACCACAGTCTCCACATCAGAATCAGTTACCTGACTTGATTCAGAAAGCCAATTGTAAAGCTTTGTTTCAAGGTAGTAATTTTACCACTGCATTTAACGTTGAGGTTTATTGCCATTTCCTCCATTGCTAGTAAATCTTCCGGCACTGGCTTTACCCTAAAAGAGAAGAATCAGAACCATTATGCCACTAAAGTGTATACCCTGAAACTGCCCCCACCTGCTGTCATGAAATCCCAGCTTTTAGTTTTCCCTGTCTCCCTGGCTGGACATAAACAGTCTTTCAGAGCCACTGCGGAGGAATTTCAGTAACATAATTGTTCCATTCTCTTTTCAGAGAGGGGGAAGACAATGCTCCCACAGTGCCCTCAGATGAGAAATGGAAACTTTGGAGGCTGCTGCTTCAGTTGAACCACAAAGCCTGTATTGTTTGTCTTCATCTAATTCAGCCTTGATAGACAGCTGTGACAGTTGGTCTGTCCGCACGGTCCAGGGAAATTCTGGGAATGGGGCTGTACATTAAAAGAAGAAAACACATTAAATCTTCCAATTCCCACTGTTAACTATTTTTAAATGGTAGTTATCATTGCTTCTCTAGTTTCTTCACCATAGCATTCAGTAGTCAACTGTGATCCAAATAGTACTAATTTTAAGCTTGGTATGAATGTTAATATGTGGAAATACTCATGATTGTTTTGAGCATTAGACTTAATTTTACTTTGTACCGTCTCTTGTGCTGTCAGTAACCATCTTTTTCTGTAGAGGGGAGGTGCATTCTGTAAAGCTAATAAACACATCCTTTCTTCACAGAGAGTATTATACAAATTCAGAGTTATTTTTTGGGCAGAAAGGAGCACGTCCCTGCCAAACCTATGCACTTAACATGGTTTAGCAGAATAAAGCTGAGTGACATTTTCACTACTAGGAACGTTACTGGAATAAAGCTCAATTTTGCAGTAAGGAAAATTAACCAGTATAACAATAAACAGAATCGTCTGGATTATTTTCTGCTTGGTGAGTCATGGAACTTTGCGAAGAAATGTTCAATTCGGGCAGAAAATGATCAGCTTTTGTTCTCCTGTGAATTATGACAGTTCCGTTTGTTCTGTACATCGCTGCGGATGGTGGTCTGGGGACCTGCTCTGCATGCCCTGAGCTCACTGCACAGCGTGAACGTTGCCATGCTGGGCCACACAGGACACGTCTTGACAGAGCAGATAAGGGAATGGTCATCTAAGCCAGCTAAGTCCAGCTCATAGCTTCCGATTCCTGCAGCACACCGAGATCCGAAGGACGGAGTCAGCGATGTGGTGGGCACATCACTATCACTGAGGTCCACTTGACTAGCATGGGGAGGGCAGGTTTGTGCGGGGTGAGCAGAACGCCACAGGCACAGATGGCAAGCTCCAGGCTGGGGCACAATGGAGATACAAACAGAGGGTTCACAAAGGGGAGGTTACTCCCTGGGAGCAGATCTGTGAGTCATCAATCACCAAGTCATCCCCAGGCAGTGGTAAATGCAGTGTCAGAAGGCGTGTTTAATTCCCCTCCTCAAGGCTGATGGGGAGAGCTGCTGAATAACGAGTTAGGAATTCTCCGAGTCCTTTCTCTGTATATTGGGGACAGCAGAAACAACTGGACAAACCCACATGCCACCTATGGACTGGGTGAGGGGGAGTGGGAACCACTGACTGCTTCCTGTGCTGGGAACTGTGTGTCCTGCAGAAACACCCGCTTCTTTTGGAGAGACACCCACCTGCCCTCGACACCATGCACTGCAATAAACGCAGAGGGAACCTACAGTGAGCAGCCCACCATGAAGTCATCTGTTTATTTCGGGCTTAGCAATTGGCAAATTGCTCCTTGAGCCTGTAAAAACTTGTATCTCATAGGGCTATGTTTAAGGAAGCTCCTCTCCGCTTTCTGCCCAAATATAAGGAAGTATAACTCCATTTCAGTGGTGTCCAGTAAAGGACAAGGAGCAACGGGCACAAACTGGAACCCAGGGGGTTCCATCAGAACCAAAACTTCTTTGGTGTGAGGGTGTTGGAGCCTGGCCCAGGCTGCCCACAGAGGTTGTGGAGTCTCCTGCTCTGGAGAGATTCCAAACCCACCTGGACATGATCCTGGGCAACCTGCTCCAGGTGACTTTGCTTACAAGGGGGGCTTGGACAAGCTGATCTCCAGAGTTCCCTTCCAACTCCTACCAGTCTGGGATTCTGTGATTATCTAGATAAGGGGTTCCAAGATTTCAGTGCTGGCCAAAACCACACTTTGCATCTGCACTGTCCCCCAGCACTTCCATAACGTTCGTGTAGCAGCCTCCTTCTTCCGTCAGCCATGACTCCCCATACAGCTGCAGCCAGAGCCCAAGCCCACCACGCTGCTCACCAGACCCTGGCCTCCCACCAGTCCACATGTTGCCGTGGGGCAGGGAGGAGCCTCTGCATAAAGTCTGCTGTGATGGCCAGGCTGGACTGTCCCCAGCTTTTGACAGGAGCCTGATAATTTCTCCTAGTCAGGTTTGGTACTGAAATCTTGAAAAAGCCACCCCAAAACAAAGCCCTGCGAGGTGGAAGTCAACTGGCTTCTGCCAGTTGAAAAGTTATTCCAATTTCCTTGCACCCAGCCGTGAAGGGACCCTCCAGAAGTGGAGTGAACCGGGTTCTGAACCTGGTGATTCCCAGGCTATATGCGCGGCTCATTGGGAAGGTCTTTTCCCTTTGCACACAGCGTATTATTAACTACCGAGCATTAACTGAGGGGAGCTGTAGTATTCATTCCACAAATATTGACATTATGATGAAATCTGAACTAGATTTATTCTCTAAATAAACATGTTCCTTATCTTGGAGCTGGCTGATATTATTCTGGCTGTGAAATAGAGATACATTGCAAAGCGAATGACGTAATGTCTCCACCAAAAGTCCATTATTTCCCTTTCCTGTGCTCCCTTCCTGTGTTTGCTGTTCTTTCCTCCACTGCCTTGTGCGGTGAACTTCTAGTCATATAAATGCTACGAGTGAGGAATTGAGGTTAGTAAATTTGTGTCAACATTTGTCAGACTGTTTTGGGTTTGGGTTTTTTGTTTGTTTGTTTGTTTGTTTGTTTTGGTTTTGGGGTTTTTTTTTCCCTAGGCTTGGCTTTGAAAGAAGGAAAAAAAACCCCAACCCACTGGTAAAAAATACTTAAAACTATATTTTGTCTTTAGAACTGGATCTAATTATAACAAGTTCATTCACAAAACACATCCACTCTAATTACAGATTGGTCAGCCCACATTTGTGGCGTGTGGGGAAAAGTTAAATTAGTCTTTCTGGTTTCGCTGGGAATCCACAGGGAGGAATTTGCAGGAAGGGCTCTCTGCGTGTTACTTCAGTCACACTGCAGCCATGAGAGGTTTTATGGAGCGTGGCGAGGCTCTGCTGCTCTCCAGCGAGAGCTCCTCATGCCTGCCTTTGTATTCGCATTTTTGAGAAATCATAAAAAGTGATAAGGTTGTTCTGAGGGTAGTGTAAAACCCTAAATGAATAATATCCTCTTCAGGCCTGCAGCTGCTAAAATCATCCTGAATCAGATGGCTATCTGCACTGGAAGTGTTTTTAAAGGTTAAGTATTGATGCCTGTAACGCTCCACATCATTTTAAAGATGGATTAGAAATGGGAATGATAAGTTTCCAGGAGGCGTTAAGCAGTTAGACACTTGGTGGTGGAGAAATTTCTGACATCATCCTTAAAAGCAGCTCTGTGTGTGCCTCGTGAGGCAAAGGCTGGCTCTGCAGCTTCAAGTGCAGTAGCAGCTCTCGTGCTTATTATTTTGAGAATCGTAGAATCATTGGAAACGACCTTCAAGATCAAGTCCAATCATCTACTAAATATTACCAGGACCACTAAACCATGTCCTGAGGTGCCACATCCGGATGTTTTTTGAACCCCTCTGGGGATGGTGATTCCACCCCCTCTCTGGGCAGCCTGTTCCAAGGCCTCAACACTCTCTCAGTAAAAAAAAAAAAATTCCTAATATCCAACCTAAACCTCCCCTGGCACAACTTAAGCCCATTTCCTCTTGTCCTATCACTAGTTACCTAGGAGAAGAGAACATTTAAGGTCGTGTTTGTGTCTGAGGTGGAGACCCAAACATCCTGATCTCACATAGACATAAAATCTTTGCCTCCCTTAGGCTTTAATATAAATAAACACTACAAAGTGTGTTTTCTGAAGTATCTCCTGTGTAAGCATCTGACCGTGGTGGGCACGAAACAGGTGAAAGCTACGAGAAGTCAGTGAAACACAACTGCACGGGATACACCATGTCAGCAGTATTGTAAAGAGCAGGTATAAAGCAGTTGTGGAAATTGTGTGTTTAATCTGGTGACGTTAAGATACCAGGTTTTAGTTTGATGCACCCTAGGTCAGTTGGAAGGGGATTTCATTACCTGGAATCATTAGAGAAAGGCTTGGTCTCTTTACTTGGATAATCATATGTGTCGTTGAGCAAACCGTTAAAAAATGCAAACCGAAGGTAGCGGAGAGATTTATCCATGGCTTACAAACGTAGTAATTCACACAGATAAGGAGATGTTTACTCCAGAGACAAATAAAAACCAAACACACAAACCCCTGAGAGATGCTTGCTCTTGGCAGGGAAGCCAGCGATGATTACCAAGTGCAGGAGACTCGGTGTGAAATTATAGCCTGCGATTTAGCAGATGTGCTGCAGCATTTCCAACCTTTCTGATTTCTTGGCATTTTATGTTTTGACCACCCCAGTTCCACACGATTTAAAATGAAATCTTAGAAACGCATGAGGCCAGAGCATCTCAAAATACCCGTGACGAGGGTGGTAATGGATGAAAAAAAAAAGGACATGCAGAGCCAAAGAATCTGTTTTCAACAAGGCCCAAGGTATCTGGCCTTCAGATGATGACGTGACTGCATCAAATTTTTACAGTTGTCCTGTAAAGATGTTTAATTGCACTATATTATCCAACCACTAGATGTCTGCATACTATAGAGCTTCGGGCAGGGTTTGCTCCCCAGCTAAAAAGGCAAACAAAGAAAATTCGTATCTGCAGATGTCTCTCTCTGGATCATATTGGCATCTGTCTTTTCTGACCTAAGCCCCTTGTTCAAGGAGGGGTCTGTGGGCAAAGAGATACTCTGCAAGAAAAAATTACATGTATGAAAATTGAGGCTGGTTTCTATTAAAAATGGAATGAAAACTGTAGATTAAGCCATTTGTCGAGATCACATCTCCTCAGATAAAATTCACCAGTCAATGCCAGAAATCAAACCCAAATTGCTGCTGCCTGTCTCACCACGAATTCCAATGAAGCAGGTCACGCAGCGCCACAAAGCTGGCAGCAGGTCGGGCTGAGGTAGCGATGTCCCCGGGACCAAGGGTGGTGATGCAGTCAGCGCTGGTGCTCGGCACACCCGTGGCTCAGGGCACTGCTGTCCTGGCATTGCTGTGGTTGTAGCAGAGTTCTGCATGGTGTTGGGTTTGGTGGCAGCAAAGCCACCAGTGGCTTTGAGGAGCACTGTGAGGTGCTGGAGTGTGTCCAGAGAAGGGCAATGAAACTGACGAAGGGTCCTGAGCACAAGGCTTGTGAGGAGCAGCTCAGGGACCTGGGCTTGTTCAGCCTGGGGAAAAGAAGGCTCAGGGGAGACCTTCTGGCTCTGACAGCTCCTGACAGGAGGTTGGAGCTGAGGGGAGTCGGGCTCTGCTCCCAAGGAACAAGTGATAGGACAAGAGGAACCGGCCTCAAGTTGTACCTGGGGAGGTTTAGGTTGGATATTACAAAAAACTTCTTCCCTGAAAGGGTTGCCAAAGCCCGGCCCAGGCTGCCCAGGGCAGTGGTGGAGTCCCTATCCCTGGTGGGGACTAAAAAGTCATGTAGATGTGGTGCTGAGGGACATGGTGGTGCCCTGGCAGTGCTGGGTTAATGGTTGGACTTGATGACCTTAAAGGTCTCTTCCAACCAAAACGATTCCATGATTCTGTGATTCTGTTCCACGAGACCCAGTGCTGGTTTGCCTCCCACTGGATTTTGCTGCTTCTTACTTGCAAAATGGGGCTCATCTGTTTGATTTTAACAATCGGTGCTGTCAGGAAATGCAAAGCTGAGAGCTGTGAGCACCGTGAGCCCAGATATATTCCCCAAAGGCTTCCTTCGTCATACTAACGATAAGGTAATAATTTATTACATTAAAGCAATGCACACGTCTTTCCTGAGCAATGGGACGGCCCAGCCCACGTGTGCCCTGCACGGGCAGATGTTTATCTACCTGTTTGGCAGAAACACTTTTCTCACAGGATTTCCCCAAGGAACAATACCCGGCAGCCCTTCCGTGGTGCTCACTGCGCCCAAATGTCAGCAATGTGGGCTGGGATGAGGATGAGGACTAAAAAAAATGGGATGAGGAAAAAAGAATGGAATGGAGAAAAAAAATTCATAAAATCCTATGCTTTCAGGGCCTTTGCTGCTGTCTGGAAAGCAAGCGTTGCTTGAGTTTAGACACCCAGCTTCAGGTGTCCCTGTTATGTGTGTTCACAGTCTGGGAATAAATGAAGTTTGTGAAGTTTTGTGAAAACTACTGGTTTATGGAAGGGAGTGTCTGCAGCACCTGAAATGAGCCTCGCTATGAATGGAGATTAACCACATCCTATAACCCTTAAATCTGAACTCTACCTTCTCCCTCCAAGGCCTCTTGACACCAGTACCACGTTGCTTTTGTTTCCTTGCTCTGAGATACAACCTCCTCTTGCTTCTCCTGATCGGACACCTTCCCTTGCCAGTGAGTGTTTCTTTCCCAAAACCATTTAGCAGGGGGTGGCTGCAGAGCACAGCTGCTTTTTGTGGGTTTTGCTTTTGTTTTTTTTTACTTGACATCACAAAATTTACCCTTTCCCCAAAGGATGTGAGTGGTGTATTTTGTTCAGGCTTTCCCTGCTTCTTTACGTCTCTTGGTTAGTTAATCAAGTAACAGTTCTTAAATCCAGTTTCTCATTAGCAAAATTGGATCTAATATTAAGGATTCATTCTCATTTTGGAGTTGATCACCATAATTGTGGTTAGTGTTCCATCGCAATTAACTTTGTTTTTAATCACTAAAAGGCTAACAAGCTCATTTCACACACCCTTTTCTTTTGGTAAATGCAGAGAGGGAAGATCCAATGGGTGTCTTGCAGTTACAAGCTGCAGAATCTTTCACCATCCCTAACAGTGGGTGTCAAATCCATGAAGCTGAGGGACAGAGTGATGAGGACATTTTTCTGGTTTTAAGAAGCAGAGGTGCAGTCGCTGTGTTGCCATTGCTACTTCTTCTTGAATTAGAGCAGAATCCTGTTGCCGTTTCTGTGGATGCGAACTGGTGTTGTTCGCTGCATTTCTGCACAGTAACAACCATGTGTTTGTTGGTTGGTTGGTTGGGTGGGTTTTTTTTTTTTAATTCACAAAACCCCTGAAGTTATTTGAGGATGAGTTGTCTTGAGAGAAGAGCCTACAGGGTGAATAATCTTGGGCTCTCAAAACCAAAGAGACAGTGAAGCCCTTGGACGATGGGTCTTTGTTTCACCTGTAAAGAAAGAAAATGCCCTTTTTGACATTTCTAGTATTTATTCCAAACCAGAATGGGATTTTAATTAGAAGAATAGAGATTTTAACAACTAGAAGAATGGGATTTTAATTAGTCAGAATACCCTAAATTACTGAATTTCAACTTTTAAGAGGTCCTAGTCACACTCTACAGGACTTCTATCAGCTAAATTTCTCTTTTCATTTTAGCCTCCAGCTCCATTCTAGCCCAAGCTGCGTTCTACTTTTGCTTTGTTAACTAATTGTTTTTATTTCTCAAAGAGAGGGAGAGGAAAAAAAGGAAAGCTCATTGAGAAGGTATCTGGTGGCTGTCCTGTAAATTAAGAGAGTGCTAATGTGTGGTTAAATTACTGTCTCTAAATAGGAGAGACGTTGCGATCTCAAATATGCACCTACTCTTGATAATTAGCCAGTTAGAAAAGAACAATCTGGTATTACCTCAGTAATCTTTCCATATAGAAACCTCTAGCTACGCATAGAGGAAATTGCTTATACAGGTTTTTAATAATGCTGCTTTCCCACCAATTTCTGAAAAGGAAGAACCCAAATATCTTCAATTTTGGCAAGCGTTTTAGGCAACAAGCGACCAGGTCATGACATAACCTTGTTCCTCTCTCTTTCCTCATGCCTGTCCCTTTCCCCACCAGCCAGAAGAAGGAGAGAAAAGAACCAATGCATGGTGTCCTGCCCAGCAACAAATTCCAGCTGACATTTTAGCTGTGAAGGATGGCTACATGCAGGGGTAGGGCTGTTGTCACCCGGACCGAGGCAGTTGCAGCTGTAAGAGGAGGACATTTGGGTAAAGGAAAGAAAGGAGCTAGAAATCTGTCAAGACTAAAGCTGCTCTCAAGAGTTTTTCAATTACTAATTCAATGAGATCGTGTGGTATTTTTTTTATCTCCTTAATCTCTTAAATAGTCTTTCATTAGATTTTAATGAGATTTCCTTCATCTACTCCAGATAGAGTCCTCCTATTTTATCAGTGCACTCTTCCTCTTTGTTTCCAGCTGCACAGCCTTACGTTCAGAGCTGCAGTAAAAATGCGTTCAAGTCCATATGTGCAAGCCAGACTGCTTCACCAAAGTGACTTGCAATTAATTGCGATCACCCAGCGCTAAAGCGGAAAAGTTCGCTCTGTTTGGCCTGGTCTTCATAAAATAGAGCACAGCTTTTCAGCCAGTAATTCCTTAACCAAGTCGAGAAGCTTGCTTCGACCTTCTGCCTAGACTTGAATTGCCTTTAATCTGTGTTCTCAGTGCTTTACACCTGATACTCTATGTAACTGCATTTGCATTACACGGGTTTGTGCGTGGTTGTCACACATTTTGTATCACGTGCCTTTTTTGTTGCCTTTTTTTTTTTCCCTTTCTTTTTGCTTTTTAAATTCAGATCTGATTCTTTTTTTTTGCTCATCAGATTTCCTTCAGCTTTTATACTTTTTACTTTCCTCCTAGATTCTCTCTGTCACATACCATTGCTGTCAATGCTTCTACAGCGTAAGATCTGGGTGCTCCTGGATCATCCCGTGGTACAAATCTGATCTGAATGAGGCACGGGCATGTTTCTGATGAATTAGCCAGAGTGCAGGGTATGGATGTACACCAGGCTTTAGCCCAGCTATGGGTAAACAGATGATGTGTATTCGGCATAAAATTAGAGTGGGCAGGATGAGCTAAAAACTGATCTGTCAAGACAGATTGAAGTTGTACTAAGAACTCAAAATATTTGGAGCAAATCTGAACTGACAGACTGAAGTTGTTTTAGTGTTTTGTGTCATATGGCCACGGGGTTTTTGATCTTGTAATAAGCATCTTAAGACAGGTTGACCGTCTTGCCTAACTACGGCCTCAGTAACACCGATGTCAGCAAAGTAACAAACTTCCTGATTTTAGCACCGGAAAGAATCCTTTGGGTAATTTCACCTGACCCCTGAATGACTCAGACAGGAGAAATTCCTTCATTAATCCCCACTGTGTTCAGTAAGCTCCCTTTAATATCAAGGCCCCATAACAGAAAATACATGAAGCATCTAGTACCACAATGTTTAGCCAGTACAATCAACAACACATCATTTAGGCAGCACGTGTCTCCAGGGAGCCAGTACTGGAGCCTTCCAGGACTTAAGGGGCCTGTCAGAAAGATGGGGACAGACTTTTTAGCAGGGTCAGTTGCAGCAGGACAAGGGGTCATGATCTTAAACTAAAAGAGGGGAGATTTAGACTAGATAGAAGGAAGACATTTTACACAATGAGGGTGATGAAACACTGGCCCATTGCTGACAATGGCGGAAGCAACCAGTGGATGGCTGGAACCTCATTCGGTGCCTGTTGCCACCGCATAGAACACCACCCTGGGCCTTGAGAAGCAGATTTTGTGGTGACGTGGTACACCAGAATTAGGTCAGTCAATGGGACTCATTTATGAACGGCCTCATAGACACCTGGGCTGAAGAGCAGGACATCGAGTGAGTCACAGTCCCCATCACACACCAGCCTCTGGGCAAACTGAGCAGCACAATGGACCATCAAAAACCACCCTGAAAACCATGGCCGGCGGGTGGGACCTTCAAGCGCTGGGACACACTGGGCAGAGTACGGGACGGGAAATGTCCTGGCGCCGTTTGGGTTAATTCGCAGCTGCAGCTGCTGCTCCAGTCAGCTGGGAGGGGCCGCACCCGGGGTAAACAACAGAGCCAGCCAATGGGAGAGTGGCGAGCAGGTGACGTCAGGTCCCCTATATAGGGGAGGGCCGGGGAGGAGGCTGCTGCACGCGCTTCTTTTCAACCTGGGGCCGTAGCGGGGGCGGAGCCGGGACAGCAGCGCCTGGGGCACCGGTGGGATCTGCGCGGTTTAGATCGCTCGCTGGATGATTTAGTTAGTGCTGTCACTATGACTGTTGATTTCTTCTCTCTTGGTGGCGTTCTGTTAAACTGCCTTTACCTCAGCCCACGGGGTCTCACCTGTTTCTTCCTCCCGGTTCTCCTGCCCATCCCACGGCGAGGGGTGGGGGGGAAGCGGCTGCGGGTGTTTAGCTGCGGCAGAGGTGAAGCAGCAACAGTCCTTTCTGGTGGTCGCTGCCCCCGTCCCTGGAACAATCGCAGGTGAGGTTGGCCAGGGCTCTGAGCAACCTGATCTAGCTGCAGATGGCCCTGCTCCCTGCAGGGGGTTTGGGCTGGATGACTTTTCAAGGTCCCTT
>JAAGNO010011540.1:50587-94120 GCA_033439905.1 Ceryle rudis
GGTTTGCCAGGGCTCTGAGCACCCTGCCCTAGCTGCAGATGGCCCCGCTCCCTGCAGGGGGTTTGGACTGGATGACTTTTAAAGGTCCCTTCCCACCCAAACCAGTCTGTAATTTTCAGCCCAGCACACTCCTCCATACTGTGCTGTATGGAGAGGCTGGTGAGACACTCTGGCCCGGGGATGTTGCTCACGGGTGCTCTTTAGTTGCCACTTGCAACTTGGTGGAGCATGGTAGGAGAGGCCCCTGCTGCTCCTTCCCTTCTGGGAAACTGCTTTCTAGAGAAGCTGCTCATTTGGATCTTGCCAGGAGACAGCCCTGCCTGTTCCCTTCTGCCAGCAGCGATGGGGCAGAGAGCGAGGGAGCTGCTTGGCAGCCAAATAGCCACCAGCAGAAGAGCTTAAGCAAGCACTGCTCTTATCGGGGAGAGGCAGGAGTGCCTGTGCTCAGCCTGCCTTCAAGAGTGCTCCTCTGCCACTGCCGCGCTACCAGCTGACTGGGGTGGCTGCCAGTGCCGGCCCGGCTGGGAGATGGGGCTGCTGGTGCTGCCTCCCACAGCTGGCTGGTGTCTGTAGCTTAGGGTGAGGTGCCAGCTGGGGAGAAGAGAGCTGTGGCTGATGGTTGCCACACCAGGTAACTCCATTCCTCTCTTCTTGCCAGCTGAGATCTGCTTTTGGAGGCAGACCACTCTTGCATGGGGTGGGTAGGCTTGGCACATCCAGGGCCTGTGCCTCAGCCAGACACGAGATGGAGAGGCAGTCTAGGAGATCACCACTGACTCTGGAGCCTGCAAAAGAGAACTAAGGAAAAGCTCCTCCAGCCCTACCAGGGGAAGACCACAACTGATGCTGAACACTGAGCTTTGAGATAAGAGTTGTCCCTGCTCAGATTAGGTACAAGTACAGGGCGCAGTTGAGTGAGAAGATGAGAAAACCAGACAGGACACAAATCAATCCGAATCTTTGCTGTGACTGCAGTCAGGTGATGGGTCCTAACTGGAGAGCCAAAAAATGGTGCTGACCACTTCTGACAGGGCCAGTGGAATCTCATTGTGGATGCAGTGGGAGAGGCAGAGCCTTCTAAATGTTTTTGATAAAATGGGGGATTAATGTCACAAAAGAGTTTACATGCTTCTTGGGGAAAAACGTTTCTCTTTCTACTCACTTCAATGCACAAGACCACTTGATCTGAAGGTATAAGGATTGGATTTGGCCAAAGTATAACACCTTTCTCCAAAAGTGGCTGAGTCACTTTTGTGGTTAGTGAACAGTCTACTCTGCCCACATCCAGCCATCACTGGACAGAAATGTTTCCCGTCTTTCTCATTTGTGTTAGTCTTGCAGCTCTAGCTGCAGGACAAATGATCACAGATCTTCAGGATAGGTGTTTTTAAATAAGAAATATCCCTGTTTCCCATTTTCCAGCTAGTAGGGAATCAGTAGGGATGGGCCAAACACTTGTCTTCCAAGCTCTGTTCAGGACCTGTCTCTTACATGGTACCTCAGGCAAATCATCTCTGAGCAGTAGGAGATGACCTGGAAACTAGTTATTGTCTGGTTATTGTGTTTGGTATGTGCTTGAACATGTTTTCCTCTTGCCAGTGCTGTAGTAAGACATTCTAATACCGAGAGTATCTAATAGTTTGCCCTTGGCACAACCAACTCCAGGACTGAAAAATCTGCATGGCTTAATTTCAAGGGTCTTGTCAATGTGTCTTGGGAAGAAAGCAGCTGATTTAGTAACTAATCCCCCTTTGCTCTTAGAGTGAAAATTAGTGCAGTAAAACACTTTGTATGTTGTCCATCTCCTGAAGTTAAAAGGGTAAAAAATGGGAAAAAAAGCAAATAATTATGATTTGTGTAAAACAGAAAACCTTCTGATCAGAAGAGCTGTGTGCACATGGTAGCCAATTTTGAATTAATATAATTTCACACCTTATTTCATAGCTGTTTCTTCATTCCTTGTGCATGTTATTAATCTGTGAGTGACATCATCCTGCCTACTGGCTTCCAGTGGTGAGGAGAAGTGTCTGGGCTGCCTGGGAGGATGAAGCAGAGACAGGTGAGGGGACTTCATGGTGCTGGTTCTCACTGGCCAGGCTGTCACCTGCTCAGTCAGGGTCATCCATCCTAGCAGAAAACTGCTTCAGTACTCCTTACTTTGTCCTACTTGCATTAAATACAGAGAGCTGGTGTATGTTCTCATCTATGTGGCCTTCCTCTCTGGTGTGGGGTTTTGCCACCTGTGGCTGCTCTGTGTGCCCTGTGCTTCAAAAGGGCTGCTGCAGCTTCCTTGGGCACGAGGGGCACTCTGGGGATAACAAAACGCAGCCCAGACTTGCACAACTTCCCTTCTGTTCCATCAAAGTGTAGTAGCTTGAGGCAGGGGTGCAAACAGAGCTGTGGTTTGATCAAGCCCTCCAAACTCGTGCAGTGGACAGCCCCTGTCCTGGGGTAGCCCAGCCTGGCATGGAGGTGGTCATCTGCTCCCCAGCAGCTCTTTTGGGATGCTCTTACCCACCAGGTCTCCTGTAAGTGGAGAAAAGATGTCTCTAATACATGATGACAGAAACTGGAGAGTCGGTTCTTTGCACACCCAACTGATGTTTCCAAGTGTTGCCACCAGAGGATGTACCAAGCACATTTTTGCTGGATTAACACATAAACAGATTAAACCAGCCAGATTTACCAGCAGAGGTAGCATAACTTCTGTATAGACACAGGAAATTTCAGAGTAAACAACAGTTCATGAAAATGAGAATACATAGAGAGAGACGAGGAAGTTATGAACTGCATTTTTTGATCCATTTATCCCAGAAGCTCTGGAATCTTTAACATTTTAAATGGCAAATGCATTTGATTTCTGTAATACATCGCTAATACTGTGAGTAGCTAGGCTAGGCCTCTTCTAGTCTTTTATGCACATTTCTTGCAAAGACAGCAGCCATTTTGATGGTTGAATATTTTCTCATTGCAGCAATTCATCTTCTGGATCTGGGGGAGTCAGCAATTTAGGCACTGGGCAGAACAGAGTGTTCAAAGAGATGAGGGCTACTACACTGAGGCAGTGACTCAAAAGCCATTTAAAAAAGTGGTTGCTATAAAAAGGAATGGTCAGAGCATCAACTGTAGATAACAAGACAGCATTTAAAATTGATGTTTTAGAGAAAGATCTGTAATCTTCTCAAAGAGAAATGTCAAAGATTACTTAGCAGTTACATCCTGTATCAACAAGTATGCACTTTAAACTGAAAAAAAACCCTAATCAATCTCCTCCCAGCAATTTTCCCCCTTATTACAGGCACTGGATATTTCTGGGAAGCCACAGGTATACTTCAAAATTCACATTCTGAAAGCAGTGAAACATTCAGGAACACCCATTCTGCTTTAATTCTTCTCAGACTTCATTAATGGTCAGACTGATGCAGTGTCTGGTTCAGTAGCAAACCACCTCATTCAGTGGAACAGGATCAAGCCTTTAGAGATTATTTTTAAGGAATTATTTTACATCATGCCCTCAATTGAAAATGTCTCTTTACAGTTTTGTCTTCCATGGATAAACTGAGTTATATGGTTGAGATCTCTTTTTAGAAGTATGACCAGCAAGCTTGTGTATTTCTCTGTGTTTAGGCACAAAGTCTCATCTAATAACTCAGGAGTTAAGTTTCTAAAGCAACCTGTTTACTTACTCCATGTCCTATCTGTATTATGATAAACAAACATGAAATCAGAGAGATTGGAGACACTCACTGGTCTATGTTGAAGACTGCAGAGAAGAGTTACTCTGGATATACAGTAAATTGCAGTTGCATATTTGAATGGGCTTGTCAGTATGAAAATGAGCAGAATAATTTCCCTTCGGTTACAGTGCTCACAACATTTGCGATTGCTGTAGCAGAAAGCAGTGGACAAACAGATTTCTCTTCAATTGTAAATACAGTCGGGTTCTTTTGGCAGGCAGCGTACCAGGGGTCATTTTTTAACCAATTGTACACTTTTTCATTTATCGGTGCTATCAATAGCCACTAAGCCCTGTCCATTTGAACTCAGCCTGCAAGTGGTAGGAAGCTTGAATGTTGCAGTAAATTTGTTTATTGAGCAGCCAATTATAAACCTGAGTATTTCTTCCTAATGTCAAACAAGCAAATCTCGAGTATTCTGTCACTCAGGTAAGTGGTGCCAGACAGAGCTGGTTAGAGCAGCCTCTCGTCTGGCAACACTTTTAGTTGTGGGGTTGATGTACATACCCCTAAAACTGAATTTCAACTGTGATGTCAGAAACCTCCAAAGCATTTTCAGTGAGCTTGTTCTGGGAAATTTTGGATGTACTTCATGTGGTCCTCTGTATAATGGACCTATCTGGAGCCAATTTCTGCTGCATAGCTTCATCCAAATCCTCGCTCTAATCACTGGCACTTCTGAAGCTTCTCAGATGGGTGGCTGACAGGAACCTGCCTGGTTACATGAGTTTTAACACATCTTTCAGCTAACTCTGAGACCCAGTTGCAAAATATGCTAGAACATGCAAGGGTGTCGTGTGGATTTATGGTATTTGCTTGAGCACTCTGGAGCCATAAACCAATGAGTGGATTACAATGAGATAAATATGGTATTTTCTTCTGCCAGATGCAATTCTGTCCCGATACTTTTCATTGCATTATTTAATTGAAAGCAGTTCCCATTTTGCTCAATGTAGCAATTTGGAAGTTTGAAAGATAAGCCACATTTCTTTGTTTGAATATACTGTCAAATGCATTTGAAAATAAAATGCTCAATCACGATAATGTTAAGTCTGCTCCTTATGTTAGTGGGTTTAGAATGTTAAACCTAATAATACTCCTTTTTTTGAAACTAGGCCAATTCTGCTTCACTTGAAGTCAACGGGAATTTTGCCAGTGACTTAAATGAAAGCAAGGTTGGGGCATATATATTAGTTTCAGGATTTAGGACTCCACAGGAGCCCAGAACTCTTCCACTTTCTGGAAATTAAATATTTCCAACTGCACTGAGCTGTCTGATTGCAAATTGCTGCCACATCTCCAAGAAAGCATTAAAAGGAATACTGACAAAGTGAAATATTTTTTTCATACTGCTGCCAGAGTCTGAAGTTTTAAAGCAACAGTGGTAAACTGGAAATATACCTTTTTTCCTTCCCTCCTTTTTTCCCCCCCTCCCTGGAACAGTTACATTTCTCAGAGACGTGAGACACGCTGCCAATCCTCCAGGCAAATCCACTCAGGGAGATTTGCAAAGCACAGGTACCGTCTGCTTGTCTTCAACAAGCCTGTGCACAGCCTGGGATCCCACCTACACGCAGTAACTGGGTAGCAGTAGCTGCTACAGCTACTTCACAAAGTTCTTGGAGAACAGTATCTTTTAACAGTTATTTAAAAATTATGGATCTGGGTTTTTTGTAGTACTGATCTTTTTTATTTTAACTGAATGATTTTAAAGGAAGGGTAAGAAAGTTTTGAACACTTTCATTGCCAATTCTAATCAAAATATTTTTTTTCAGTTGTTATGAAATCCTAATGAACTCAGTAGGCAGATGAGAGATGGACCAGATAAGTTAACCTGAGGTAGAAAGTGAACAGTTCTTTCAGCACACAGTTCTTTTGAATGAACAGTCAACGTAGCTCATGGAAAATAGTTTCCTCATTTGAACCAGTGCTCTGTGAACCCCAAACTTATTTAAATCAATGCTTTAATTATGGTCTGACAATGCAGGAACCGTGGAGGAAAGCATGGAAGCGACACGACCAAACACACTGCCTTAAGTATTCATCACATTTAAGGTGTTTGTCTCCCCAGACACCAAATTAATCTCCTGGTTTTGGAGAGGCTTCATCTCTCTCTCTTCGTTTAGGGATCAGAGAGCTCAGAGATAATCGCTGCAGCTCAGGTAGAAATCATTGTCACTGTCCCTGTTTCTGAGAACCTGCTCACCTCCGAGGCTCAAGCTGAGGGTTTATCTGCAAAGGAGTTCAGAAAAATTGTGGAGGTGCTTCAGAAATCAGTCACAGAATGATTTGGGTTGGAAGGGACCTCAAAAGATCACCTAGCCCAGCTCTCCCTGCTGTGAATTGGCACATGCCATAACAATATTCTATTTTGCTCATGGTTTCTTTTTCTGTACATTATTTCATCACAGAGGAATACTGAAAGCCATGTCGTGGTTGCTGTGACATACCACAAGTCGTGGTCTGTCTCTCTCTACTCTGCAGTCTTGAGGAACTAGTCTATGCACCACTTGAAAAAGCCCAAACATTTTACAAGTAACTGAGTAGATTTTCACCCTTTACAGGGAAACAGAGAATCCATCCTTTCCTTTACTGATACCATACTAAGTGGAGTGTGATTTAGAGACTGATATTCTCTGCAGATCCAGTAAACTTTGAGTGCTTCTGAGAACCAACACGAAATAACTGTGTGGAGTTTGTTCCACAGCAGGAGGGGCATTTGCAAGTTCAACCTGAAGCATATCAAAAGCTATTACATCTTTCTATGAATTATACATATGTGATAATAATTCCATATTACTTTGGATGGGTAATGATGGGTTTGTTTTATATATCTGGGGAAGATGGAGATTGGGGTACAAGGTAGTGGTTAAATAATTGCCAAGTCACCATAAAGACATTATCTAATGTGCACAATTGTACGTTCAGTCAACTGGTGACACAAGCCAAGCAGAACTAATGACAACATTGGAGGTGGGTGCTTGCTGCCGGCATCTCTCTTGCCTTTACCAGATGAGGTATTTACCGACCTAGAATGTGAGCTACTTAGCTGGGAGTGAATTGAGTTTTAAAAAGAAAATGTAGTTAAAATTAGATAAAAATGCTCACTAAAAGAGTTGGAGAGTTACAGGCTGGCTACAGATTGGATTTTCAGGAGGCATATTGTTCTCCAGTGATGAAAATCTTCACTCTTGGGCTGTTCACTGCCCTTCTTGAAGACCCATATATCCACTGTGACAAGAGAAATGGCTGTTATCACTGGATTTCCCCAAAATCTTAGAAAACATGGTTGAAAGTAACCTCCAGAGATCATCTGTCCATCTCTTCAACAGGATCAGCTGTACCTAAGCCTTTCCCAAGGGAATTTTACCCAGCCTGCTAACATTTGTCTAATGTTGTAGCCCGAGACCTTGTGAGCCAGCACGTATCTCTTCAACTGGTTCCTCCAAGCTGGCATTGGAGGTGATCTCGTTAGGTTGAGTGTATAAACATAAATGTGGGGTTTATGTGTGATACAATCAGGAAAAAATTGTAAAGGAAGTTAGTGAAGCTCACCAACTCAGGAGGAGAATTAACAGGGTGAGTTAGTTAGATGTATTGACCTGTTTTGCCTTTAGTGACAGTCTGTTCCCCTTTCATTCTGGGTAGCAATCTACTTGATCCCTGGGTCTGGGGCTCTCTGAGGAGCTGAGCACATGTTTGAGTACAGTGATGAGGCACCAGTGGAGCCAGTGGCACTTGTGCAGTGCTGCTTGTCACCCTTGGCAGATAGAGCACCCTGCAGGAGGTGAGCCCAGGGCTCCCAACGTGTGTTGGTGTCACTGTGCAGACCGGGCTTTGAGATTTTGCTGTTTTTCAAGTGAGAAATAAAGCCAAAAAAGCAGGAATTGGGAATAACAGCAGGAATTGGGAATAACAGCCTGGTATTTTTGGCTCAATTCACGACAGTAACTAAAAGCCTTGTGGTTATTTATGCATCCGCCCTCGTAGTAGTGATATGTGAGGATGAGTATTGTTTTCTGCATTAGGTATCTTGTGGAGCTTGGGTGCCAGGGGACAGAGTGATTTCTGTGAGATCACAAATAACTTTGGGTTACTGGAACGTGCAGCTGCCTGCTTGTACACGTGTGTGAGAGGAGAGTTCTACTTCTTCATTAGAGAAAATACTTTCCCCACAGGCTTTGAAAGCAGTGGATGTTTATTGACCTCCTCAGGAGGAAGAAAAGATCCAATCTGAATGTAGGAGGGAGGTTTTTTACTTACTGAAACTTATTTGTGTTATTTGTAGAATCTTTACAGAAGATTTCAAATTTGTTACTTCCACCAAGGTCATTTCTAGACATTGTGACATTCTTTCAGAGTTGCCTATTTATGTGCTCAGGGGTATAACCTGACCAGTTCTTTACCTGTTTATTATCTTCTTACATAGGTGACAGCAAGTGTGAAAAAGAGAATAGACTTGTGGATTTTCTTGATTTCTTTTTGTAGGCAGAAAAGCTTCTTGCAAAAAGTAAATAGAAAAGTTTGATTAGATTTTCCTTCCAACAAATCATTCCTGAGCACAAATGAATTAATAATTCCATTTAAGTGAATGAATTCCAAAATATATTTCCCATTTTGTCTTAATTATGAGTACCTAGCTGGTGTTGCAACGGATAATTTGTTTAATCATCAGACCTGAATGACATGGGGGTAGCTCCTGGTGTCTTCTCATGGAAGCCACCCCTGCAGCCCTCCTGTTACCAAACCTTGTTGTGTACAATACCTGTTACTTCCAGTACAAGGTGGCAACTTGTCACCTTTGTTACAGCTGTTACGGTTCCATGTCAATTAGCATTATGTTCATCTTCTCTTTAATTTTCTTCTCTTTAATTAATGAAAACACTCTCCTGTTTTCAATATTCTTTCTGCATTTAATTAGTCTGACACCTCCCACTTCCCAGCAGTTTAACACAGATGTTGGTTTAGTTTTCTGCATAACCAGTAAGGACCAGTGAGTGGTACTGTCCTTGTTCAGCTATAGGCTCTTCCAGGATGCTCACTGCTTCATCCTGAGCTACTGAGCATTGTTCTGCTCCCACTTTGCAGCCCCGATGGAGTCTGCACACCATAGCTGAGGTACTAGAGCAGCAGTCCCTCTGTCAATCCCTCATTCAGAACAACTGCTCCATTACTTTTTTTTTTGTTAACAAATGCTGTTTAGAGTTGAAACAAGGATAGCTCTGACTTTTTGGAATATATTATATTACCAACTCCCGATTCTTTACTATAGCGAGGTTTAAGTGTGCATGTTGTTTACCTTTATTAACACTGTAGCTGGTTTATGCTCCTTTTGGCACAGGTAAGGAGACACCAATCTTTTCTTAAGAAACTTTAGCAACTCTCAGATCATTTCTTTTGTCTCTTCAGCAATATGTTCCAAAATAATTTATGGCTAAAAACCTGCCCGGTAGACCCTATTACATTTTTTTTTTTTTTTTATGTTAAGTAAAAGACTTGCCCACACTAAACTAATTTTGCACTGTGTACTTTATAACGTTCTAGTACTTAAAGCTGCATGTCATAACACTGGGGGATGAATAAAGTAGTGCAAGATATGACATGCTTACTAAAGGACCTCGATTCTGAAATATCCATGAAAATATCAAAGTGGTAATATTTATAAGAAAATGATGGTTCTCTATACTAAACTCCTTTGGAATCTTGGTGTTTTGGTTGGATAGCAGAACAGGTATTCAGCTTATAGTGTGTGTGAACATTAAAAACAGTGCTTTAAAGTTGAATGTTACGTACGTAAGTGGTTCAGTGTAATTAATGGACTGAGGGCTACTACTTAAGTAGTATTCTTCATTTCAGAGCTTTCTATTTTCTGAACGCTTAAATATGGAATGTAGTATTCCGTCGCCTTATTTTTATCCAGAAATTTCTCTAGTAACAATCACTATTGAAGTATGTCTTTGGTGCCAGAGTTAGAAAAAGGGTTTTATCTGCCTGAAAAAAAAAGTCAAGGAAATAGATGGGAGGGAAATGCAGCAATATTCCAACATCACCTCATATATAGGCTTCAAATGACTGCTAACAATTTATGGATAAATCTTGACATTTGGTTTCATTATTTGCTTGTTGTTTATTGTATTCCTCAGCAGGCTTATGGGTGTTCTCTAGTGTATATTTTCATCAGCTATCTTTCTTCTTAACCTGTAAAAGCTCATTTTGCTTCTCCTAGACAAAGCATCTTCATCTGATATCAGCCTTCTTATATCAGTAATTCTATTACCTTCTGTGAAAGGTCTGATGATCTGGCTGCCTGGGAGCTACCACGATTATCTGACACACTCTATATCTATACTACTTCTTCATTGCTTTCCACCATTAAACCAGAGGGGAAAGTGATGTCAGGAGACAAGAGGATGAGGGGGAATTATTTGCATTAATAAAGCCCCCAGTCATGACCAACTGATAAGGAACTAAGTGGTGATCGCAGAAGTGCAGTTTCACTCTCTGGATGGATGGAAGAGTCAAGATGTGTCTCAGTCACCTTAATCCGGCATATCAGGACATAAGTGAAGGGCTTTGTGAAATGCTGAGTGATGGATCAAAATGGTCAACGCGTGCCTTGTACATTTCATTGCGCGGTTACGTGCAGCTGAAAAAGATTGACATTGAAGACCCTGTCTATTGCAGTTAGGCTGTTCCTATCTCCTTAACCAAAGACTAAGCTGAAAATAATGAGCAAAACTCCTTCCTTTTAACAGAAATCAATAAGCTAAATTTTGATAACATGAGAGAAAGCAGTGCAGGATTCCACAGGTTTCTGACAGGCAAGAGAAGACTTCTCAGCTAACTGCTGCATGGAGGGCCACACATCCTTTTTGTTTCACGTCTGCTAGAGCAGGAGTAGCTTTATACCAGAACAGGAAACTGCCTGATGATAAAGTAATAGCGTGTGGAGTTTTTTGTTTGTTTGTGTTTGCCTTTATTTTTGTTGTTGTTGTGTTTTGTGGTTTTTTTCATATTATAACCAGAAATGGGCTCCATAAAATAAGAAATCTGAGTACAGTAGCTGTGTCTTGTGATCACGACTGGGGGTTTGACATTCATAGGGTCTGTGCCTAAGCTGAGGAAACAGAACTCTTTGCAGGCTTGTGAACAAGTGTGTGAACCTTGACCGTGTCCTAAATTCAGTGAAGTCAGCGAAGATGGAGACAAGGGCTGTGGACTGCCAACAACTCATGCTCTGGCTAGGTCCCCAAGCTAGAAGGCTGAGACCCACCTGCATGTGTGCCCTTCTGACTTCACCTTCACTGGTGTGAATCCATCAATACTGATGATTTTATTCGGGTTTAAAAGTAATTTTGTCTGTATGAGTGAGCCAAAATGTTTTTATGGGCAGTATGTCAGCTTTCTGTAACATTAATTAGTAACAAGAGTTTAAAGCAATACCCACCATATATTTACCATCAGAGTTAATTTCTGTCTCTTTAGAGCTAGCATTACTTATTAATTATTGCATTACTTATAGGATTATCTTTAATGAATATTGAACTGGTGATTTGGGTGATTTGCTGGCAGTCTTGGTGGGAGCAGATGAATTCTACCAGGAAAGGGCATAAAGTCATGAATAGGTATTTACCTAAGAATAATATCTAGGATGTAGAAGTTTTTAGGTGAGAAAAACAAAGAAGGAATCCCAAATATGTTGTCACAATAAATCTATTCTTCTCATCTGCTCCTGGTTTAGCTTTTTCACTTGACAGATTAACAGAGATGTGTAGCATATGGATTGCTCTGCTGTGAATTATTGCATGTGGTATTCAGGCCTAAAGTACATAACTCTTTTAAAATGATCTACAATGGAAAATTGTTAATACATTTTTCCTGCTCAGATCAATGCTAGTATTAGTGACAGGAAAATCCATTTAGGATTCGGCTAAACCCAAAGTTTCTTGAAATTCATAAGTATATCGCTAATTTTATTAATTCTGCTTTCTCATTTTCTATGTTCCTGGTTACAGCTCACACCAAAAAACCCAACAAAGCCCCAAAATCTGCAGAACTCATCCCCCACTCCTCCAAGAAAGGCTTTTCACGTGCTGTTTATGGCTAAAGCTGCAATGCAATGTATTTTCAATTAGACACAGATGCACGCTGACAACACTATGACAGTTCAATTACCATAATGCATTCAACACCGAGCGCACTTGTGAATTTCTGACATGGTTGGGTTTTTTTTTTTTTGTAAATGACCCAACTGAGAGGTTCCATAATTTTAAGCAATATTTTCCCAAGGTCCTGAATAGTTTTTATGAGTGGTTTTAGACACAATGAGTGAAATCCAGCCCTTGTGAATTAAATGCAACTTTTACTATATAGGTAGAGGGTCCAATACCTGCATATTCAACCTACCAGAGGTCTGCTGGAAATACAACACAGTGGAGAGGAAATAGTGCAGGGGGTTCCTGGAGTGTGTGGGAGAGATCCTCCTGCCAGAGCTGGTGAGTGAGCCAGCTAGGGAAGGTGCCCAGCTGGACCTTTGTTTACGACCAGTGAAGGACTGGTGGGAGATGTGATGGTTGGAGGCTGCCTTAGGCACAGCGATCACAAAATGATAAGAGTTTTCAATTCTAAAATGCTAAAAGCTTATGGGACAATCAAGGAAAGTTCTGGTGCAATCCAGAGACTCTCTTGCACAACTGATAATGATATTTTAATTCCTCATCTCAAGAATCTGATTACCAGGGTTGTGGTCTTGTGTCCCATATCATACTATCTTTAATGACTGCAAGAAAAGATTAGGTTAAGCCTTTATCTGAACTCTCAAGGGTGTCTTGTCTTTCAGCACTACCCTTTCATTTTACTAATTTCTGAATTTCCTTTTGCTATGTTTATTTTAAGCTCAAAACTAATAAAACTATTGAGTGGGTGGCCAGAGCTGTGTTACAAGAATTTTCCAGGCAAAGCTGATATTTCTAATGAAGTATCTGTAATTCACTTGAACAGAATGAACTTCACAGCTTTGAAATAAAAAAAAAAAAAATCCCTTTTTATATGACTCATTGCCACGATGACAATTACAGTCATCAGATGCACTTGCAACAGATAGGGGTAGATACCTAAAATCACTTTCAGTTTAGTTTGCTGAATAAGAGAATTTTATAATAATAAATAGCTGTGAAAAATACCACCCTTCCCATGTACAGCTCTGGGTTTTAAATACTTTTAACTCAAATACATGAAAATGCTATTATGTTGATATAGACTACACTGAAAAACATAAATAGCAGGGCAGATCTGAGCATATATGCTGCTGCACCATATGATTTTTTTTACCTCATTAGTCCACACCGGCCTATTTTCCAATGCAAAATCTATAAAAAGTCACGCATGTAAGACCTCTGACTGTTGAGAAGAATATGGTCTCAGTGAAAAAGTGAGGTACCTAACAGCTAGTCCTGAGCATCCAGGCCAGATGAAAGGGAACACAAGGATTCATGTGTAATTTTAGGCTGAACACATGTTGAAAATGCACGTAGAATGCTTTTGTAAAGCCTTAGCTACGTTGATATCTCTGTCCAAGTTAAGGTGAGTCTGTTATGCGGATGAGAGTTGTTCAAATAGTAAAAAATGTCTATGGTTAAGTTCACGTGCTAACAGTTCTGGTATTGTGTTCGTTTGGGACTTTCTCATAAACATTTAAGTTTAACACCTGTCTCTCAGGCGTAGTATCTTCCTGAAAGAATGCACTTTGGAGTATACAACAACAATAACAAAAACATCAGCTCGAGTCAGCACCAGTTATTTGAAGTGCTGCTTGAAGTGGAATATCACCGTGTTCATCTATTGCATCTGAAGTGTGTTACAAACTTTGGAAATTGCATCGCCTCTCTCATACAAAGCATTTACTTTTCCTTTACCCCAAATAAATAACTCGCCTCAAGTGGCTTCTTTTAGTCACGTATTTCTTCAGGGAAGGGAAGGGAAAGGAAATGAAATTTGGTATTTTTCTTCCCAGTGCTGCTACTTCTTGCCATCTATGAAAACAATTTTGCCTGGCTTTTTACAAATTCTTTTCACAGGCCTCATTGCTCGTCTCTGGATAGACATATTGCCCATTTCTGACACCAACAGATGCAGTGCTTTCAGACTCTACAGAAAGTAATGGTGCCTGACATTTCTAGGGTGAAAGCCTCTCTTTGGTTTTAGTGCTAATGGAAACAGACTTCTTGTCTTCTTGAAAATCCAAAGCCAGAATGTAAATGACTGTGTAGTAAACAGAACAGATTCATTTTTAATCCCAGAAAATAAAGGGGAAAAGTAAAAAACACTCTCTTACTGCAAAGTTAAGGCAGAGCTTGGAAAAAACCAAACCACTTTCTCTCCAGAGCTTGCTTGCTTTTCTATCTGTTAGGCATGAGTTCATACTGAACAACTACCAATATTTATCCTTTATACATAAGAGAATTCAACAATGGCTTGCATTACATCAGTGGCAAAGTATTTAGGAACGAGAGCAAACCTCAGACAGATTGGCTGTAGTGATTCCCAGAACCATTTAATGCTAGGATGCTGTGTTCAGATGGCTTATACTAAATTAAAATCTCAGTTACTGTGAATTAGTCCTACAGCAGTTCTGCAGACTAGATTCACTACTTAGAGAAGGAGAGATGATCAAGGACATTTTATTTCCATTCATAGGAGCTAAGGATCCTGTGCAAAAAAAAGTCTCTGTGGTCCAAAACAGGAAAAGGTGAAGTATTTTAGAGGGTAGTTTGAAGGGCAGGGAGGTTTCCTCACAATAGTAAATGCCAGTGCAGATTTAGCATCTGGAAAGTGATATTTCTTGAAAAATAAGTACTGAACAATGATCCTGGGATATCATCTAATTCCTGCAACAGCATATTGTCAGGATAGCTTCTTTTGAAGTCTTTCTTCAGGCCTGAAAATCTATGATATTCTCAGTGTTTGATGGCCGTCATATTTACATTAGACTGAAAGAGGCTGCTGAAAGAATGCTATTACTCAAGGCACTAAAGCCTTAACATCCCAACATACGTTTCCAGTCTGCTGCACCTGCGTGACGCAAGTGCAGCTTCATGTAAGGGGATGCATCCGCACTTGATGTTAAGTGCATGCTTCACTCTTGGTCAGACACTGGCCTAAATCCATAAAAGTCGTCGATGGTCAAAATTTCAAGCTGGCCAGAAAGTCTCAAGTTTTTGTAGAGCTGCTCAGCATTATGACACTGAGATACTGCCCATCTTTGTCAGTTTTGTCAGACTCTCTCATGGAAAAAGTAGTTCTGCAGAGGCCAGTCCTTAGGTTTCAATGTTCCAAATAAATCCATCCAGTTTTAAGGAAGTTTTGAAATTAAATGTTTTAGGTTCTGCTCCTCAATGAAACATTTTAATCTGGGCAGAGCAATCTGAAACAATTCTCGGTGGGATGGGAGGACATAAAATCTAATTGAAAGATACCCACGGAACCTGTTAATGTACAAAAACCTCACGTTCCATCAGAAAATTGTTCTGATGGAGAAAAATTGTGCAGATCTGATTGCAACTTTACTTCAGGTACTAGGCAAGATACTTCCTTCCATGTATTGACCTCCTAAGAAACCATGTATTGACATCTTAAATCAGACTGCCACTGATGTCAAGGGAGTAGTTCGGTGCTTTCAGCAACTGTTCAGAGGTACAATTTTATAGCCATTAAAGAAGCAGGCACTGAACAATTAATTTCTTGTTGGTGGTGCTCTCCTGGAAGTTCCAAAACCACAGGAGAGCATTAGGTATTCTTTTGAAAGCTGAGAGTCAAACAGTTTTTCTCTCTCGTATCCTCTAGCCTGTTTCCTCCTGGCCCACATGGTGACAAGTCTCCTATGATTCATTCCAAACCCTGAGCCCATGATCTATTTGTCATATATATCTCATTTGTCTATGTAATGACTATTTTGAATTCAGTATCTCTCAGATCTTAATGCCATGCCTCATACTGTTTGGAGGTATTTTTAGAAGACCACGCTCCAGCTGTCTAGATATGGAAAGAATTGCCCGACCTATTGGACCAGCTACTCGGCTTCTCTGCTGCCTTTGCCTCCCTCATTCACTTGACTGTAGGAATCAATTTTTCTGGTAACCTTTATTGTCTTTAACAAAGCAAGGAGGTAAGATCAGCTAAGTAACTTCTTATATGTATGTGCACACACAGAGAGGATGCAGTAGAATGAGAACAGGAAAGTTATAAACACATCGAACTCCCCCATGGAGTCATTAACACACAATTTTGTCACCCACGAAGGTCTTGGTCTTGGTCCAAGTTATATCAGCCACTTCACTTCTTGCATGTGGCAGTTTATTGGTTTCCACTGACTTGGAAAGTTTGCATTTGAGAGTTTTGCATTGTTTTCATTTATTTATATATGTATTTTATATGCTCTGAAATTCCACCAAGGATTTTCATACTTCAGTTTTCTGTTATCATCTGAGTACAGACCTTTTCAAAGTCATCACCATCAGCTGGGCATAGAAGAGCTCATCAGGAACACTGACTCCGGAAAGTGCCATGTTCTTACTATAAAATGAGGACTCAAAGTGGAATGAAAGGTTACGACCAGAAAGGAACTCGCACATAGAAATGGGATATATACACTGGCACATATATATATATATTATATATTATATATATATTTTCCCCAAGTGGTCACACCACCTTTCTGAAACCTGGATCAAGGGAATTTGTAGCATCAATGCAAACTGATGTTTTATGTGAGAAGAACATCTCCTCCAACACTTGACAAAATTTCCTTTTGTATGAAATGACATTCGGTGGTCCCAGGGCGGTGAGCTCTAAACACTGAAGCACTGCAGTATTTTCAGGGGAACCGAATGACAATCAGGGTCTTTAGTCTGGCAAAGCACCACAAAATATAATGACTAGGAGTTAAAACAGTTAAAATGAAATTAGAAACAGGGCAATCATTTATAACAGTGTTAATTAATTTTTGATACAGATTATCCAGAGAAATGAAAATTTTGAAGGAAGGTTTTGTTCCATTCCCATCAAGATTTAGTAGATACCCCTGGAAGTTCCTTCACTCCGACATAGGAATGTGGAAAGCATCCTGTGCTTGATACAGGAGCCAAACCAGGAGTGTCTAATGCCATCTGAAATGCTCTAGAAGATGTGATCTGGTCTCCGGGTGCTGTGCAAGTACAGGTGTCACTTCCCAGCGGTTGTCACAGCTGCTTGTCCTAGGTGCGTCTCACACCCTGGGGCATCCAAACTGGCACTAGATGCTGATGTCTGAGCACCTCGTAGGGAATGAATCTGATCTGTTAATATTTGATCTTCCTGTATTAATTCTGGCTATTTTCAGCAGCAAATGAAAAACAGATTGCCAGTTCTTTTTTTGTGTTCTGTAATATCAAACTGGCAAATCCATGGAGAGAAGCCAGTAATCTTATTCTTGGACATCTGCAGGACAGCATATGAGTTTGTTTGCTTTCTCTGAAACATTTTTAATGGGTTTATTCTGTGCTGCCTCATCACAGAGGTAGGTTCATGTCAACAGCAAGCAATCACTTAAGGCTTTGTAGAATCGATGTTCTCATAAATTTAAAACGGACGTGGATATGAAACTGTTTGAATCTAGCCTTCAATTTTGTCTTCCAGGCCAGATCAAAAATCCTTAATGAATGAGCTAGATAATGAAATAACTAACTAAAGATCAAGCAACAGACACGTTATTTTCCTGTTGCAATTCTCATCTGGATTTTTTTATTCATTTTTGAGGAATGCTATTCATCCAGGAATGCTCCATGAAAATTTAAGTGCTACTTATTGTGTGAGTCAGGAACAGGATTCAAGGTTTTTTGGCCATAATGTGGTGCTTTCTAGATAATGGTGTCGCTTGGCATTATAATGAAAAGCAAACATATCATTAAGAAAGAGCTCCATAAAAACTGCCTGTCATATATCTTAAGCTTCATTAGTTTAGATTAATGACTTACTTGATATACATGACAATAGGTGAAGCAAATCTTTGTTTATTTATTGACAATTCAATGTAACTGTGACATGCATAAACAGGCTTCCTCCTGATTAGTTCCATGCTTTAAAGTAACTTTGTGTTATAAAACTTGTTAACTACAGTATCATTTTATTGAACTCTGCTCTGTGAATGATGTGATCTACATTGAAAGGCGTCAATATTGCAGCCATTCCTGGCAGGCACTGGAGCATTATGTACACAGATTGGAGTAGATATCTCATTGTACAAATCCACGGACCCAGAAAATGTCCAGTTATTGAGACTGCACGGAGGGGACAATGTTCTATTCATAGGATCTGCAGTGCAAGGTCAGAGAATGAAACCTGAACTAAGTGTAAGGTTCGGATTAGTTTCACAGTTTAGCAGAGGACCTCCCTGAAAGTTAGGACTCTGAAAGCACCGGTCCTTTCCCAGACATCCCTGGCAAGGGTCCGCAGCACGTCTATGAATAAGTAGTTGGGGAGTGATTTCCAGTGTGAAGCTCCTGTAAAGCTCAGCAAGGGGGAGGAAGAGAGAGCAGTAGAAAGGAAGTTATATGAGCCTTTTGTAACACAACAACTTCTCCGGAAAGCGCTTGTGGAGCGATGGTAGAACGCTGTTGAGTTTTGACATGGTTTTTGCTTGGATGAAATATTTTATATTTAAAATATAACACCATATTATTAACACATAACAATTTAACATCGTGTGGTTCCCCATCATTAATGCTCCCAAAAGCACATAGCTAGAAATGGGTTTCTTTAACAGTAACAATTTTAGGCAGAACTGGAAGTGTTGTCTCTTACTACACCAGTTTCCCACTTTCCATTATAAAGATTTGGGTTTTTTCAGTGACTTCTAAATTTGCCCACTTGTCTGCGCTGCTATTTTACATACTAAATGTTGACTTCAGGTTGCAGTTCTTGGAAAAAGCCAAGCAGAATAGTTCAAATGAACTGACATAAGGATCAAAAGTCAAGGTCAAGAGAAGAAGAAGGTCAAGATCAAAGAAGGAACTGAAGAAGGGAGGAATGGGAAAAAGATTCTTTGCCCAATACACACGCTGTTGGGTGAGCTCAAGTGTCCTGAATCTCACTATTGTCCTGCTGCTGGTAAAAATGACAACGCAATGGCAAACTGTTCTCTCAGGGCTCCACAGCTGACCTGCGAGAACTACACTGCTGCTATCTGCTCTCTGCTAAAATCTCCAAAGTTCTCCAGCTCTGTCATTTGTTGCCACAGAACAGAATTTCCTCCAGTTTCTTCTTCTAGAAAAACCCAAGAGGTCACACATAAAAACACACAGGAGGAAAGCTGAGAAGAATAAAATTAAGTAATTTTTTTTTCCTCTCCTAAAATGGGACAAAAAAGTGGGTCCAATAGATTATCAAGTTGTGAAAGGAGTATTCACTAAAGTGATGCTATTGGAGAAAAAAATAATTAATTCTTTGTGTCAGCCTTTATTCCAGAAGGGGTCAAAGAGATTCCTGCTCCAGAGGTTTTTTTTTGTCTTCTAGAGGATAAGCCCACAGGGTTGTTTCCCTCAGGAATTCTTAAGCAACTGTGATAAGCAACCCCTGAACTATTAACTGTGAATAACAATCTATCATTTAAACAAGTTGTGTTACCTGAAGAATGGAATTGCAGCCACCCTCCAGTTGTTAGACGGCAGCACGCTTTCCATACCCTGCTCCCTGTCTGTAGGCTCAAACCCCTTTCTGAAAGAGGGAACTTAAATCCAGACCATTTGGACAAATTTAGGCCAAGGGAACACAGAGCCATAAAATGTCAGGAAGTCACATCAGATTGGAATTTCCACAGCTCATTGCTGATTTTTACTCCAGTACTGGGGAAACTGATACAGAAGAGTTCTAGGAACTCACAACTTCAGCTCAAGTCACTGGGATTATGTAAATTGCTATATGATGCTAAGTGCTCTGAGGAGTCTGATCTTTCCAGGTCTCGTATTCTGCCTGCTAATCAGCAGAAATATTTGTTTTCACATATATGTTCAGCTACTCCAGCTATAAAATAATCATAGAATCATAGAATGTATTGGGTTGGTAGGGACCTCTAAAGGTCATCTAGTCCAACCCCCATGCAATAAGCAGGGACATCTCCAAGTAGGTCATAATATTCACGCCACACTTCAGCTCAGAAAGATATTGTGAAAATAAACTAATTAATATTTACGTGACAGTCAGTTGTGGAAGTGAAGAGTGTCACTGAAAAGAACAATTCATTTTCCTGCCTTTAAGTCTACATTTTAGCAACAAATGCAGCCTGAGGTTGCAGACTGAGAAGGGAAAACCAGAATATTGATTAGATTATTCTTAAGATCATTTTGCATGCTGAATGAAGGGAGATGGTGTGAGGAATTATTTTGCAATTGCATAATTAAAGACAGTAATAGCAAAATATGCACATAACCTTACAATGGCAACCTTAATGCTGTCATTTCCTAACTACTGAGGGCTTGCTTTAAGAGTCTGCTTTCTGAAGGTATGATTTCTCTGTGTGTAGCGTGGAGCATGAGATTTGTATCAGCATTGACTGTTAGAAATTTTCTATATACATCCATCCCACACTTTTATTGTAGCATTTTTATATAAATTGAAAATAAACATATTCAAAGGCAATTTTAGAAACATAAACCATGTTATGGTTTAGCCAGTCCAGAGCAGTACTAGATTTCTGCATAATAATGTCATCACATTCAAAGGAAATAGAGGGTTTGATGGTGGATGGGCTATTGCAGAGCAGTGAAAACAGAAAGATTGGTTTTCCCCTTCGTATAAGGTCTGCATTTAGTAGAGTGTGACCGTGCCATCCCACCATACAGAAAAAATGATCAAAGCAAAGCTCTGCAGCCAGGCTCCTTGTCTTACAAATAATTTGCTATTATGCCAAGGTGGTGAGAATAATGTTGTCTGGGGATTTTTTTTCTTTTATTTTTTGTAGACTTGACTTCCATTTGCAGTCTCTTGGGCAGCAAGAGCACATACTCTGTTTCAACAGGTAGAGTCTGATTAATAGTATTTGTAATTAAAAAAAAATAAATAGGTACTAAACCAATCACAATAGCCCAGAGCAGAAACCACAAACTCTGCTTATAATTCACCATTCTCCACAAGAAATTGGCTTCGTTCTCTGACATGCTAGAAGACTATGGCCCAAAGTTTCAAGAAGAGATTGTAGGACAGAGATTAAAAAAAAATTCTTCGGCTCCAAGATGCAAGAAGAGCGGTCGTCTGCTGACTTTATTGCTTTTGTGTCAAGTTGAGCTGAAGGAACTCGAGTTCTTAACACTTCTAAAGTTTCTCAGGCAGCAGAGGAAAAAAAATAATAAAAAACCCCAACCATATTCTTCTGTCCTTCAGACGACAGTCCTGGAGAAAATTCCTGTAGGAGGCTGTTAATGAACTCGATGGAGGGGCAGTGAACATGAATTTTTATGTATTGGGTGTATTTGTTGTTTTTTTTTCTTAAATTAATAACTGCAATTTATCCTTTCTTTCTCTAGCCACCTTTTCTGTGGTTGCTAGCTATTTTGTATCACAAGCCTCTGGAAGATGAATGTTCAGGGCATGAAATATTACCTTCACCCCCTCTCCATGCCACAGATCATACATCCAGGTTAATGTTAACAAAATAATCTGTAGGTAGACTCAGAGAAGCAATCAGAAGCAACTGCTTTAAGGTCAGGAACTGTATGTGCAATTTTCCTTGAAATTTTTCTATGGCGAAGCACTTCAGCTTTGCAGGGTGGGCACAGAGGGTCGGTCCCAGCTTTCTTGGCTCTTTGGCATCACATTGATTACTGCCCAGATCTGATGTGATGTGCTCCTTGCCTTGTTGTAGCTGTCCTTCTTTGAGGCAAAATCTGAACCAAGGCCCTTCACCAAGCTGCTGGTATTGTCTTCAGCAGATACCATCACCAGCAGGAAGGTAAGAACTCCCCCCATAGCAGCAGTGCAGCATTCCTGTCCAGCAGAAAACAACCCTTTCTAGCTCCAGCAGCTGCAAATTTGCTCATCTCAGAAGCAGTAAGGTTTATATCTCTTTCTAACTTAAAACAAATCCTGTTTAACGGAATTTAAAGCACACTTACTGCCAGTATAAATGCATGATCCTTTCCAAATCCTACTAAATCACTGGTCTCAGTGACTTCCCTGGCATGGGAAGAGCCACAGGAAGCTCAGTGCAGCTTAGGATGTGGATCCCTGACTGTGAAAGAATGAGCTCAGGGACCAGGCAACTGAGACAGGAGAGTGTTAAAAGGTCCAGCTCCTCTACCTGTCTGGTTTGGGAATGTTTCTGTTCCAGGGTGACACAGGGAAAGAGATTTAGATATAGCTTGGTGGCTAAGACTCATCCATTGTCTATAGGCAGATATTTTGCCATATGTGGCCCAATTCCAGACAAGTAAATCAATTTTCCTTCAACCCCATAGGTGAGGACATCCATGAATACCCTGTACTCTCAAAGGGAAGTAGAGGTTGGAAAGCTCAGCTGTATGGAGTTGTAGGTGCAGAGTGAAACCTTGCAAGGCCAGCTCTTCATTGGTTTAAAGCAGCCTGGCATCAATGCCCTCAAGAAAAACAATGTCAACTTACATTATCTGACGATTCAATATCTAGTGATATATTGAAATGGAGGCTTGTTGGGTTTTTTCCCCATCATTCGGGTGCCTAAATCAGCTACCAAACTGTGAGAAAGGAAAATCTTCCTCTTAACGGGTGATTCCGAATCTGAACCTGACCTGCTGTGCCAGACTGCTCACCAAAGGAGCTTGTTCCTGTCCGTTATTCAGATCTGAGGGAATCCAGTCAACCGTGTGTGATACAGTAGGTACCTAAAGATGAGGGGGTTGATTTATCCCGTAAGTAAGGTTTTTAACTGGAAATTATGTTAGAGCATCTCCTTGGTCAAAGAGGATAAAAATATACATCAGCTGGAGAGAGACTCAATCTCACAGCCTCTAATCACATGAATAATCATGCTGAAACCTACAGAGCCCCGTGAAATGGCCTGCTGGATAAAGACCATCATGTTTAATACATTTGATATGCCGTCTTTTTTTTTTTTTTTTCTTCCCGTTGAGAAAGAACAATAGAACACCTCTAATTCTTTTCAGTTCTGAAATGAAGGGATGACTCAGAAGCCACAGACTGATTAGCAAACAGGAAATGGAGAAAGACCTCCGAGTTGTAATTTTGAGACAGTATTCTACAGTTAATCTCTTTGAAAAATAATGGAACCAGACTTTAATATTAACCTGTCATTGCACTGTAAAAAGGATCTAGAGAACAGTAAGCAGTATCAATGAAATTAATCTAATGACAGTTTATTGTTGTCACAGACTAGAAATCCAGAGATTCAGCAGACAACGGGAAAATATTCTAGATTTTCTTACAAAATTAGGGCATTGAAAAATTTTCTAGATTTTAGTGTAAGGTGAAAATGGGGTCATTTCAAATTTAATATCCCAGTTTAGCTTCATTTTGTGATCCTTCCTTGCTGCCAGAGTAAATTTCAGCAGTGCTCTTGTCAGTCAGGACACTGAATACTTTCCACTATGCTTTAACCCCCCCCTGCCATTAAAACACAGGTATGTAAGAACTGTGAGACCCTCAGAACTTAATCCAAAGCTTTTTAAACCCTCCTACAGTAGCTTGAGTTTATCTTTAATAAAAACCCATAACATTTCTTTTAGAAAACCACAATTAGTGGTCTAATACGGTTTGAATTACTGCCTTCAAACAGGATGCTAAAGGACAAATACATCATTCTGTTGAGATGGTGAATAAAAACAAATCTCAAAATCAGAACAAATGGAGGTATTATCCCACGAGGAAGAGTCTTCTGGATCAATCTATTATTTCACAGGTTGAAATGTGCTACTATTGTACTTCCACTTAGATTTTGAGTCTTGTTATCACTTCCTCCAGTTGATCCAAATTGAGTGCTTCTGACATTTGCAAAGTTACTCATATTTTGCTGCGCAGCAGGGAAGACCTTGTTAATGAAGAAATAACAAGCAAAAGGAGTGAATAAATATTTAGTTTCTTGTAAAGAGGTACAGTTGCTGGTATTTAAATGCTGAAAACAAAACAACCGCAACAAAACCCCCACAAGCCGCAGAAACACACTTGCTCATGTCCTCTAAAAAGAGGTGCTAGTGGTGATTCTCTCCGTGCCACAGGGCACTTTCATTTCCTGATTCTATTATACACTAAGTGGCCACCTGAACCTGCCAATGAACTTGTTCTATTGTGTTTTTCTATTTTTAATCTGAAAGGAGTAAACACATTTCTCATCAGATGTGTCACACGCTGCTCTACATTGGTGAGATTTATGAAGGTGTCACCGAGTTATTACAGAGCCATTCATTTATAAATAGGTATCCATTCTTCAGGAAATCATAAATGATAGGAGTATTTCCACCACTTCACAAAATCTGTATTGCAAGAAGGATGCCCATTTGTGTTTCTTTTTGACTGCACCACACTGATGTAATTTGTTTGGGGGTGGTTTGTTTTTTTTTTTTTTGTCCCTCCCCCATCACCCATTAATTCAAGGCTTTCTCTCTGTGATTAAGTTCAGCCAGATTCATGCATTGGATGGTTACCAGTAGTACAGCAAGGAACATAACTATTTCAATAGTCATTTATATATTAAAAAATAAGCTCAAAAAAATATTCTCTTTAACCAGCCAAGATTGCAAACTCTGAGTCAACTCTACTGCTCTCTATATTATTTTATTTTCATGGTCTTCAGAAGCTGATGTAGATCTTGGTAGATATTCTTCATTAAACACCTACCAAGTCTTCCCCCGCGTGGATATGAATGCAGCTGGAGCCCTTTGACAATGACATCTCTTATGTCTCCAGTAGCATTTCTTACCCGGGAAGAATCTTTCTGTAATGCATCATTAGTGGCATCTTAATGTAATTTGAGAAAAAAAAAAAATTCTTGGCAATCATGAGGAAAAGTAGTCTGATAGGAGGATTGCCACAGAGACATCAGAAGCAAAGGCAAATTACAGAGAACAATATACATGTTTTAAAGAGTTCAGAAAAAGCAAAAAAGGAGAAAGAAAATCAAAATATCAGCATCCTCTAGATTTACAGACCTCCTAAATGTCATATGGGATATTATGGTGATGTAATTAGGTGGAATTAAAAAAGACTGGGGCACTATTTCCTGGCTTATTAATCTTTCCTTAACGTTCGTTTGGCACATTACACATCCTGTCACATTTTTCACTATTCAAATATTATTTTGACAGTTGCCAGCACCACAACCCAGAATAAAAATGTTTGCTCAGTGTATTGGATGTCACCAGGTGTTGGGTATGTCACTGAACCATCCAAGCCAAAATGAAGAGTCACTTTCCACACTGTGCAGGGGTTTTTTGAGTGTTTTTTGGGGTGTGTGTACTTAATTTTCAGTGAAAGGGTCAGGGAAACCCACCAAAAAAAAAAAACCAAAACCAAACCCAAACACACCACTTACTACTACAGATGTTATCTAAGTTCCATTTAAAAACAGCTTAATGGGATGGGTTGAAGGCTTTCAACTTCAAATTTGATTTTCATTTGATATAGAGGAGTGGCAACAGTACCTTTTAGAAAAGTGATGTCTCATCCTCAGCTATGTCCTCAGCAAAGTTATGATTTTTTTGTTCTGACAACAGGAGCTTTGTTCCACTTTTGAAGTCCTCTTTCACGCCTATAGAACATGGTGTTAGAAAAACAACTGCCTTCACTCTGGAACCAACTTTAACAGCCAAAAAATAACATGAAAATCCATGTGCCGATTCCAAACAGTGAATGGGATTGATTGACATATGTTTAAAATAAATCCCTTTCTGAGCTGTAACTGATTTCCATCCCCAGTCTCTGATGTCTAGGAAACACCCATGAGTGTAAAGCCTGTCTGGGTTCCAAAAGGAAGATGTGCCTGCATGTGTGGTGTGTTAGGTGAGAACTTTCTACTCACCTTTGCAATGGGCTAGCCTCAGATACAGAAGGCTCGTTGCCCTTATGCTGAGCTGCATTTACAAACCCCTGCAAAAATGTATGTTGCCAAATAGCTTCCAAACCATAAAAAAAGCTCTGTGGTTCTTCTGGAAGCATATGGGGGGATAGAAGTTCCAGAGACTGTCTGATAGCACAACTAAAGGCACAAAACCTTTACTTAGCTGAAGAAATTTAATAAAAGGCAAGAAGGGAAATTGTTTTCTCTTTAATCATCCTCCATCCTGAAGCCACTCTCCTCTTCAAGTCTGGCTTCCCATAGCTGCAGTGCTGTGTCCCTGTGCCACCAGTTCCTCTGCTTCTCTCGGGCTCCATCTTCACATTTAGGTCTCCCTACACATTTTTATTCTTGTCCCTTTTCTGTCTTTTTTTTCATGTTGATCACTAATGATGGGATTCCTTCTCAGCCTTGTGAAGGCTGAAAATATTACCTTTTCTTTGCCTGTGTCCCTCTTAAAACATCGAGCAGTGTTGTCATTCACCCATTAAAACAAATACCCAGTTTGTTCCAAGTATCCAGTTTATTTACTTCACCCATTAAAACAAGTATCCAAGACAGTTCCAATGGGAAGCTGCACTGGAACAACTCCCTCACCTTCAGCTGTTGGTCAGCATCAAAGAGAGAAATCCTACTACATGCGTCGCTCTTCTGCGTCTGTCTCACTCTGCTCTGAAGACAAGAAGGTAAAGCTCCAGTAAGTACACCAGAAAATCCCCCACAAAGGTTCCTAAGCATTGCTGCCTTAAAAGAGTGAGCCAGCAGTACCCTTAGCTTGAATCCAGATCTTCTTAATTGTTTCATGTTGTAGCAGAGAGTAGGTTTTAATAATATCTAGATCTACTACTTGCTTTTCCAGCAGAACATCTATCAAGCTCCTTGGGGCAAAGACAAGTTCCTTGTTCTGTATAGATCTGCTCAATAAGTAAATAACAAATGGTTCAGCCCAGGGGCATTAACTGCAGTCAATGCTACCCTGCTTTTAATGGGATGATATCAGCTAGGCTGGGATACTGAGTTAGATATGGGCAAATGTCGGAGAGGCTCTTCTTAGTAATATCTGATACATTAGACTTTGCTCAAAACTTATCTGTGAAAAAGGAGACCTGTTTTTTTTTGTGTAGAGTGTATGGCATATCTGACTCGTGGTCTGCCCTGTACTTCAGTAACTGGCCCCTGATGTACACTCCCCCCCCCCAAAGGGCTGTCCTTTCATTCATTAGCATTTCTTCTCTTCATCAGTAGTTTGTGTCTAGTGAGGAGATGGTGATAAGAGGTTTTGCATTTGAATTTTCCCTCCTGACCTTTGAACTTCTTAGAAAAGCAAATTGCTTCCCTTGATTTTTATGAACTAACACCTTTCTAACTGACACAAACTCCCCGGCGGGAGCAGAAGGAGCTGATAGCAGCCCAGGCCAGTTTTCATCATGTGGTGCCGAGCCTGAATGGAGTATCTTTAGTTGTTATGGCAGAATACAAAATCGATGACCCGAGTACAATAGCTGTGACCCACTCACTGCAGTGGCAAGGACTTTTTCCAGGATACAGTGAAAACTGTGTTACTAACAGGGTCTTACTTGCTGTGCCTGTGGGCACATATAAAACCATTGTGGGTGTGACTTAACAGAACTAGTCCATAGCCTGGAGAATTAATGCAGGAAATCCAGCAAGCATGATGCTGTCTGCCATGTCACATTCCTCTGTGCAGAGGAAAAAAAAGTATTTTAAGGGATTGCCTGTGATAACAGGATTCATGTGCCAAAGTATTGCAGACAATTTAGGTAATGCCTGGCTGTCTTGCAGCTTCTGCCCACCAGGTTTAGGAAGCATATGATGCACGATGTGTTGGGAAGGAGGGTCTTGTCATTTTTTGATCATTGTCTGAAGAAGACACAGGAAAAACAAGAGAAGCATCAGGATCGATGATACCGTTCTATGGTGCAGTATCTCTGGCAGCAGATGCTTCTCTTCTATCTGCACAGTGACGGTGTTGCAGGAATCGCATACAAGGAGGATTGCAGACCATCTGACTGTCCTTTTTACTCTGCTCCTGCAGTCCTAGACACCTCCATTAAGGCTGACAATCGCGTGAAGAACTGAGGACTTTAAATCTGCTGTATATTTGTCACATCCAGGAAGTACCTTGTTCTGCTTACAGACTATTGGAGCTGCACTGAAGCAGAGGCAGAAAGGGAGGGTTTACAAACCAACCGCAGGTCGTGGCCATGTGTCTGACAGTGGAGAGCACGTATTTTGTGTTGCAACATGGCCCCAGAGGATACTTTTCCAACCTAAATGATTCTGTGATACTGCAGCATCGCCCCAGGCACTGTGTGTGACTCACCCAGTGTTTACGGACATCTAAACTATGTACATTTTAATTTATTGAGGAAGTTAAGCATACAGTCTACTGGAAAAGAAAAAAGTCCATTATAAGAAACTTGGACTTGAAAAGCGTTGGATCTGAGTCTGAGCAGACAGCTGGCAAGATAATCAAGTGTTTGGTTCCTTAGGTCATCCACGATTCAGGTATACAGGGGTCTATGGAAGGTTCTGTTCTGCAGAAGTAATACATCCTGTAAATAAATCAAGCTAGAATAAATTATTTAGTCTCTTTCTGATATTTAGCAGGACATTGCCCATGAAATTTAGTGGAAGAAGCAATTGCTCAGTCTTGGAAAAAAACTTGACTCTTCTTTAGCTCAGCTGTGAGAATAACTGTATCTGAATTTAGATAGATACCACCACAAATGCACAGCTTCTTTTTCCTTTTCTTCCCCAAAGAAATAGCCTTTACTGTCTGTAAGAAGCATCTTCAGTGGAAAGCCCTGAGTGTAGGAATTGCAGGCGAGGCCACAGAGCAGCTCTTTTAAGCTTGCTTTGCCTTAGGAGGACAGATGGCCACAGGATGCTTTTTCCAAGCCCAGTCCCAGCAAGCCACACACGCTGTGGCTTGGAACCACTACTGGGTGGCACCAGCCATGGGCCACTGGAACCCATATATTTTCCTCTGTGATTTAAGGGGTCTGGGGTTGCTGATATTGCACTGCCATCTGGTGACCACTGCCAGAAATTATAATCTCCAGGAGGAAAAAACAAAAAATAAAAAACAAAAACCCTCTAACAAACAAATGCAAGACTTGTCAGTGCGTGAGGAGGGGGCTCGGAAGCAGGGGCAGGGAGGTGCCAGGGCTCGGCAGCTTTGGCAGTTGCCTCTCCCTCCAGCCCTGTGCCTGGGCTGCCTCTTGTCTCTGCACAGGTCCTTAGAGAGAGGTGCAGGGCTGGCTTTAAATTTAATTATCAGGATGGCTCATTCATTCAATCACTAAGTGAACCTGAATATGCAGAACATAGGGTTTCTTTTTTTTTTTTTTTTTTTTTTTTCTTTTAAGAGTGGCTTAAATACAGTTTCCATGGCAGTTAATCCAACTTTGACCCAAATTAAATTTCAGCGTCTCAAAATTCATTCAGCTGGAGAAGGACAATGTTTAGCCCTCTCTGAACCAGGCACAGAGCTGTGGGAGAAGAGAAGGCTCTGAAGAGACCTTCTTGTAGCCTTTCAGTACTTCAAGGGGCCTGTCAGAAAGATGGGGACAGACTTTTCAGTAGGGCCTGTTGGAACTGGACAAGGGATGATGGCTTTAAACTAAAAGAGGTAAATTTAGACTAGGTCAAAGGAAGTCCAATGAGGGTGGTGAGAGCCTGGCCCAGGCTGCCCAGAGAGGTGGTCGCTGCCCCATCCCTGGCACCATCCCAGGGGAGGTTGGCCGGGGCTCTGAGCACCCTGCTCTGGTTGCAGATGTCCCTGCTCCCTGCAGGGGGTTGGACTGGATGAGCCTGAAAGGTCCCTCCAACCCAAACTGTTCTATGATTCTATGATTTCTCCTCCCCTGTTTTGCTCTTCGCAGCAGGACCCTATATAAGCATGAAGCCAGCTGGTGCTGCTGAAACACTTTCCTGGGTGCAGGAGGCAGCCCAGTGACCTTCCTGGGGATCCTGCTCCTCGGCATGGCCCACTCAGGAGGTCAGGGTTGGTGGCATATCACAACCTTACAAGGCAAGGGTAGGAAAGGCAGCCATTCAAAAATACCTTATTGCTATAATTCTGTGTTCAAAATGAAGATGAATCCATTTTGTGTCCTTCCGAGAAAAAAATATTCTCATTGATGTTCACTCTCATAAAACACTCTCTATTTTATGACACTATCAGTACAAAACAAGTAATTTAGATATTATAACAGTATTTTAGATGATACCTAGTATCAAAGACTTTCCCACCATAATGGTGGTGAAGCACAATACAGGTTTTATAATATAAAAAGAACTTTCCCTACCTCTTATCATGCTGATGGGGACATAGTCCCTGTTTCAGTCCTGCCTGTGGTGGCAAATTACTTTTAACATGCTATATATTTCAATGATATCTAGTTAAGATTTCATTATGACATCTCAGTGTAAAGTATAATGTACAATTCCTACCATGTTTTCCTAAAACATTACTGTGGGTGAGGTTTTTCACATTAACCACAATTGCAGAAGTGACTGATGTTTAAATCTGAAGACAATTTTAGTCATTATTAAACTTCATTATAAAATAAAGTACGTGGGTGGAATTGTGGTTTGATGCTTTTGTAATTTGCTCTACCTTTTCAATGTACTTTTCAGTTACATTAACTGAATCATTTCATCTTATGGATGCAAAGAGGAAGGAGAAGAACAAAAACATGCCCATTAACTGAAGCAGTGCAAATGTGCATAGTTAATGGAAACCATTTTGACATTTTGTATTTGATTCCATGGTGTGTCTACTCAAACAATTTCAATGGCATATTAGAACAAAATGCTACATTGTACTCTTCACTAAGAATGCAAGTAATAGACTTCAAAAATTACCTTTCGACTGAAAGTATTATCTGCTGGAAATGAAGAAATGTTTTACATTATGAAAGGCTAATAGCAGTAAGGGGGAGCAATGGGCTGTAATGAGATTTCAGGCAGAGAAGGTTTTTTGACCCTGTGTTTCCCAAATGTGTGTGTTTTTACAAGTTAGAGCAGAATTGCTTAGGCAGTGACATAAACTCCCGTGTTTAATGGCAATTATTTCACTGCGTTACAATTAAAGGCTTCTTAATGCAAGATCACGTTAAATATTGTGGCAATATTTTTTTTCTGTCATGGAACAGATAATTGATTGCTTTTCCAAAACCAGTTATATTTTTTTTTTCCCCATGATTGAATCAATTCAAGGACCAGATGCAGTCCAAAATATATTTCCACTCTGATGCTAAAGCAAGGTTTACCTATTAACAAATTCCACATTTCACCACAGGATAATTTATCTGTTGGTAAGCATATCATAAATAATTTTTACATGAATTTAAGCCTGATTGATGAAAGTATTTCCATTTCTTGTCATTTTCAGGCCAGCTAAACCTTGCTGTATCTTAAATTTCACATTTGAAAATTCATAGAGGTACCATTCTTCTGATTGCCTCAAAAATATTACCTTATAACCACGTCTCTGTGGCAACACACCCAGTACACTTAAGAACAGCTGGACTGCAACTCTGGAATGCAAGTAGAAAAACAAAAAACTCTGCATATACGTTTCAGCTAAGTGCTGGTTTTGGCATTTCAGTGACATGTTTGGCTACAGAATTTTGCCTCGTTCAGATGCACGATTGGGTGTTTGGCTGATGGATAGACTGCAAGCCTCTACAAGCCAATTCAGTTTACCAAGAGCTTGGGCTATGCTTGCCTTCCTTCTGCCCTCCCGCCTGCTTTTCTGTGTCAGCTTTTCCTTCCAGTTGATGTCTGGAAATTCCACAACTGGCATCAAAAACTTGTTGTAATTTCTAGCTGTTATCCTTGATTCACTCCGGGGGAGGAGTTTTTCACTTTTTGGCTTCACTTGATTGCTCTACCATAGACTTACCATTTCTGGTGACTCTTGAAATCTTTCACAAGAATGAGGTACCAGAATTTCAGCACCCTTTATACATTTCAAAAGAGAGCTAAGACTCATTCCCTTTACCATCTCAGTCTTCTCTAGTTCACTCGTCCCCAGTCTTTGCTCTAAGTCACTTGTGCCTGAAAAAATAAAAGTGAAAATACTGCAAGTTAAACTGAACAAACAAAATTAGCACTTCTATACACATTGACTTCCACGCAATACAGAAAATTATCAAGCCGAATGAAGGAAAACAGAAACAAGAGGCAAATATTTACCTTTTATGTTAGTTCTTAGCGTATCGGTGTCAGCTGAAAGGTGTAGGTAGGAGCCAGCAACAGATTCCTCTCAGTGCCTGCCTGCAGGCAGAGATGCCTTCCTTACTAATTATTTTACATCACAGTATACATTTCATACTCCTAATGCTTGCATAATGGTAAGTATTTTTACTATAAGATATTTGTAAATGGAAGAGTGAAATTAATATCTGGCAAGAAAGGGGACTGCTGCTTACAAAGCTAAGCGTGTTATCTACCCTCTTCTGCCCCATTACCATCAGGACTGGGATGAAAGATAGTCTATTAATTTTTTCCCTAAATACTTAAGCTATTCTTCAGCTGAAAAAGGAGGGAAAATATCCGCTTTGCCTCTTACAGATAATTCCCATTAATTGAAGATCTAGTTCTCTGATTTTACTGGCTGCTTACTTCTTTTATAGAGTTTAAGACCCCATGGAGAACATAACCACTAAGCAAAACATCACATATTCAAAAGGTTAAAGTAGCCCATCAGTGCTATCAGTGCTTTACAGCTTTTTTTTTTTCTATTTGTGTGTGTGTAGGCTATTGGAAATATTACAAATCTTGTGTCTTACAGTCTTAGGCAACCTGATTATAAAAAGATTTGAAAATAGAAGAGCTCCTGGCTAATGTAGCTGCACACAGGGGATATAAACTCAGGCTGGTTCACCATGGTGTTATTCGTGATGTATGCTGCTGAAACTTTACTGGCATAAAACTGGACTAACAAACAGGAAAATTAGGTCCTCAAACTCTTTTTATAGAAGCTGAGCTGCTTTGCTGTGTTATCCTCCTATCCAGAGCATAAAATATGTATGAATAAGGCAGTTTCTGTTGAGTCATCGTGTTGAAAACATTCTGTTAACGCCAGCCAGCACGAAGATTTCCAACGTTTCCTGGGCAAAGGTGGAATTCAGGGTCAGGACACAGGTGGGCCTGAGGGAAAAAGACTATAAGACAATATTTGTGGGAGAGAGGGGAAAATCTCACATTTTTTATTATTATTGAAATGAACGGCAAAGCCGAACTCAAGTAAAATTAGCAGAAAAATAATCGCAAAGCAGAAAAGAAGTTAGTTTTACATTAATCTGCTTGGCATAACTCTTAACCAAACCTCTAATGCAAAGTTGCAAAGAAGTCCCAGTACGCCTCAAGATACGGAGTTCAGTGCTTGGCAAATACATAGTCAGTGCAGAATCCTCCTTCCCTCATCTAATTCTTAGTATGAAGCAGCTTTAATACAAAGATGCCTGCTATAGGAACTGGATTCGTCAGTCAACCTCTGCACCAATTATACTAAATTTTACCCTTTATTTTATTTCTAATGCTAGCTAACCCTAGCCTAAAATCATAGCTAACTAGCAGAGTTAAAAACTTCTTTGCAGCTTCTGCTCTTGCCAATGACTAGATTTTGTATTTTCTTTCCTCAACATTGAAAACCTTTAAAATTCCTTTATTTATTTATAAAAACCATTCTAACAAAGCAGTTCCACTAGGATAATCCGAATGAGCATTTGAAAACATCTGCATTGAGCTTCTCCACAGCACAAACCATCCAAGGACTACCCAAAATTTACCATCCCACCACTCTAGAGAAGGAGATCCACTTTTCAGGGCTTTCTATGTAGCTGTGACACTCCTGTGCAGGGCTTTATGAGAATGGCTTTGGTAGTGAGTCAGAGGTTTTATTAGCAAAAATGAAGAGCAGGCAAATTTCTTTGGCTCTGCCTTTCAAGCTCTCTGTTTGTTGCTTTGCCTGTTAAAGCCTCACTTAGTTTCAGGCTCCAACAGAGATTTCTCATTAGCCAGCGCATCAGAACATCACAATGGTGTAACTTCCATATCATTAAATCTTTGATGCATCTGTCAAGACTACCGACAACACCTGTCATAACTGGGAAGAAGATATTTGTCTGTGGGAAATTTGAATAGCACTGAGAATTTCTACTGTAGCAGGTCCCTTTACAACCATCGCTTTTGGCTGCTATCAAAGAGGTCAAATGGAGTGCTGAATATGAAAGCTCTTGGCCTGTTATATCTACTTGAAACTCAAACCCAGGTTAAACTATAGCCCTGAACATCAAAATACCCGTCTCTTTGCACGCTCATTTAAACTACAGAACTAGCAGTTGGGTGGACAGGCATTTATTCCATGTCCTGATACAAATCTTCAGCAGTAAGTTATTTCCTAGGTAACTGTTTCACCACAATTCTGAGCTGCATAATCTAGGTTAACTACTTAATCAATAAGTTTTGCATATATGTAATGAGGAAATTAGAAGCAAACTTGCCTACCCTTCTTTTCACTGCTGAGTTTCCAAATTCATAGAACAGTGGTATTTTATTTCTATTATTAAGTTGTATGTGTTGATTTGATATTGATCCTGAGATAGCCTCAGAGGTAGCATAATAGAAGTGCAAGTTATTAATTTCTTTAGCCCTAGACTATCAGACTATTTTCAGAATATGAAAAATTAGACAATATAGGAAAGAACTATATTATAACTGAAATTTACAGGATGTCCACCTCCATCCAGTACTTACCTGGCAGAATTCTGTGGTTGAAAAGATGGTAAAATCACAGACTGGACAATGGAACTAGAGCTGTGGAAACATATTCTCAAATAAAGGAAGACATCCACTAATTTCTGCATTTGAAAAATCCACCACTGGCCTTACTCTGACATGTACTGTAGAACATCAACCAAACCAAGACACAACAACCTTTGAGGAAGGCAAGGTGGTGCAAGAGAGGTGATACTGGGAAGTACCAGTACCTGTCTCAGAGTCGGAGCCCATGTCCTGCTAGAGGCCACTCAGGATACCCAGTCCAAGAACTCTACTGGACATGGAAGCAGCTTCCACTTTACAAGTGCAAGATTTTAATAAATGGAGGCCACATATTTAGTCCGGAGTTGCATTTTGAGGACACTTCAACACCCCTGTGATCATTTCAGTAGCTTGCTTGCTCTTTACCAGTGACTTACACACCCAGCTTTTTCCTAACACTGCAAAATAAACAGCTGCCACTTAAAACAATCAAGCTACACAGACACAAAAATGTTTCTTCATACTACAAAAGGGCATCTCCCACATGTTTCCCAAGGGGGTCATCTGCCAACAGTGGCACAGAATTGATTCTAATTCATGAAGAACTGATTCTGAGCCACCTGTGCCTTTGCCATGTGCCCCAAATGTCACAGCTTTGAGGCTGAATCTGCTGTAGATTTAGGATCTCCTTGGACAGCTTACTAGAGTTACTAGACTGACACTGCTGGGTGTAGGCTGATAACCTGGAGGAGATACAGGGGCACCATGTTCAGGGTGATATTCTGTTTCCTAATTTGCCTTGGAGTTCATTTGGATATCTTTTTAGGACACTGCATGGTGACAGGCAAACATTACCTCCTGATTAAGAGCTAAATCCATCAAGGTGCTTAGACACCTTAATAACCAGTAAGTCTAAACCCGGATCCTTAGAAGCCTTGAGGAGTTGCCTCAAGTCCATAGGCACCAATATTCCTGGCTATAAAATACACTACATTTCTGTCACTCAGAGCTATTCTCATCATGCTGATGACAGGAAAGGTGTCTTTACCTTTGAAGAACACACAGAAGGAGGAAATGTCCAATATACATCCTTCAAATCCCCCCTTTCACTGACTTGCTACTGGGAATTGAACAAAGTTTCTATGGCTGGATTTTTGAAAGATGTCTCTTTCCTCTCCCTAATGAAGCAGCATAACTTTGTATATAGCAATTATTAATCATGAAAGCATTAAAATTAATATCATAGACAGTTAAAAATTCAGAAACTATCAATATAATGTTGAACACTCAGTTGCCTGTTGGAAACAACACACACGATACAGTGAAAATTATAATAAGTGATTTATTTTTTGTGTCTTTCAGCATGGGAAAGACAGAGGAAGAAACTTTCTGTAAAAAAATATGTCTCAGAAGACTGGGAAGAAGCTTTATGAGAAGATTATTGTAGTGTCACACTCTATGAGAACAGGAGGGAGCTCAGCTCCTGGGAAGCAGCGGTGACAAACCACACAATAGCTTGACCCTTAGGATCGGTGAGCAGGATATTTGCTCAGGTCAGCCTCTACTTTCTTTGGTAGATAAGTACCAGCAACTACCAGATTATTCAAGCGTCTCCTCTTTTTTTCATCACATGGCTGTTGCTGTGGATTGCCTTATGGCTTTCAGAGTTGTGACTTCACGTATCTGTGAAGTCTGTGGCAGTTCTCCCATTGATTTATAAACATTTTGGATTGGACCTTTGGGAACCACAGTGATAGGCAAATATAGATATAGATTTAAATGAACCTACACACAAACCCTTCCTATGGCATACATCATGAATGGGACATGAACAATCTCCTTGCCCACCCTGCCCTGCTCTTTACCTATCCCTTTAGTTAAAACCCATTAATTTTTCCTTTCCCAATGCCATTCAGCAGGAGGATGCTTTCACTCATCCATTTTGTGTGCTGTTCCAGCTGCCATGACAGATGCTCTGACTAATTACAGGCCCCAGCTATTTTTTTTTTCATACCTTTCAGATAATTTTACAGTGAAGGGGATCAATAAATTATTTGATAAATCTCAGCATTTGTTATAAATTTGCCCTTGTGAGTTTCTAGTTCTTTTCCAATAGTAAATAAATTATGACAGTGGATTATTTTGGACATTGCAACAATGGTCACAATTTCTTCACCTAGATGGGCCTCATGGTCCACCAGCTCTAGTGTCTTGTTCCTATGAAAGATCACAGCAAGTCACACAAGATCACATAGCTACAAGTGAAATCTCTCCAAGTGCTTCTTTGGAGTTTTAAAGGAATTGTTGCTGAAAGTGTATAAGGCTCATACTGAGCTAAGTGGATTTATACTGATATTCTCTACAGGGTGAGGTGGGACTGGAAGAAAGAGCTCATCTGTGAAAGGTTACAAAGGGCTGCAAAGGTCATGTGGGCAGGCTCAGCTGTTCTCAGACTGTTGAGGAAAATTTTCATCTCTTTCCTACCTCTCCCCTTTGGCAGTTGATACAAGGCACAAAAATCAAGTTATGTGTCAGGTCTTAATAGTGGTGGAGGGTTTTTTTGTGTTGGTTTTTTTTTTGTTTGTTTGTTTACTTTGTTTTTCCACTTAACTCCTAGTTTTTAGCATATAAAAATCATTGTCATTGTGGAGCTGATCCACACTGATGGCACCTTTGTGCTTTCTCAAGAAACTAGGATTGTTTGTTCTGTTAGCTTTGGAGAAACTGTGGGAGATGTTGGATATAGATGCTGTATCAAGTGAATAAGTGGTTAATACAGAGTCAAAAAGGATCCATAGGAACAGTTACAAACCTTTTTTCCACCGCCTTGTAAGAACTTTAAGACTGAAACTTCAAACCTAAAGCTGGAACAATTACTGTGCCATCAGGAAGGAAGCAGAAGAGAATAAGGGCTGTGTGCCTCCACAAGGACAGTTTTCTTTAGTAATATTACCTCGAAGATTCCAGGAGCACCATCTATAAAGGAAAGCAAAGAGGACCCCATGGTCACTTCCATCTGAACCTGTGGGAAACTGCCTCCTCTTCTTAAAGCTGGCAACTGGTTTAACCATGGGTGGCTGAGAGAGCTGCTTCAGGAAGCATTTGCAAACCTCACTAGATAGGCTTGCAAGTACCCTCCATCCTGTATTCTCACCCCCTCCAAGTGGCATTGAGAAGGGTATAAACCCCACCAATGGAGCAGATTATACAACAAAAGGAGAAAAAAAAAGTAATTTTTTTGTTTTCTTTTTCAGGGCCATGTATAAAACTGTAATTCCTGGACTGATCAAAAAGTATCTACACGAATGATGACTAAGTGTCCTTTTAATCCCCATTAAGGACCTTCCATCCTCCGTAGAACCCAGGTGCCATGGTTTTACCCACGCCATAGACTGCAGCTTTAATGAAAAAGGTGTCTCTAAACAAGGGAGCTCAAGTGCCAGCACAGACCTCAAGTGAAATTTGTTTAACACTAATGCCTGTTTCTCTTTTGCTTTTGTCAATCCTCCAAAAAATCTGATGCTTTCCTTTTCACATGAGAAAGTAGTAAGCTTTCTTATTTATTTATTAATTAAAAATTGGTCTACTTTTCCTGGGCAGTCCCATGAACCATCCCCCTTTTTTGCTTGAGAACAAGGGATAATTTCTCTCTTTTTCCCCAGTGCAAGGGTAATGAAAGCTGGGGCAGAAGATTCTCTGGATGTTCTGGAGGATTTGCTCTTTGCATTGTGCGTGTCTCCCAAACAATGGACGAGCGCTTTTTGAGATGGTTCATGGTGACAGCAGCTCCTCAGACAGAGTGAGAGGGATGGACATGTTCTCCACAACCAAGATGCAAGAAGGAGGGAAGCCCTGTGCAGGGATCATGTTCTGAGCCAGGCTGGCAACCAGCAGCTGCATGACTTTGGAGTCTTCCAAGGGCAATGGGTGGAGGTGACTGGTATAAGGGGAGAAATATCTCTGCCTACAGAGCTAAGGGGGAGCCTGGTTGAAGAGCCAGTGTTAAGGACAGGAACGTTATGGGCCATATGGCAAACATTTTTGATTGATAATAGATGTTTATATGTTTCATGCTGCCTCTCTGGAGATATGCCTAGAAAGATGAGATGACAGGTCCCAAAGGAACAGCAGTTTGGATTTCTGCCTCATCATTCAGCCTAACCTCTGTATTAAAAATATGATCTCATTCAGCACTAGTATACAAAATACTTGAGATGCCAACGTAGTTACATCAATGGCTATGAGCGTGGGGTTACATCACTATTTTGAGCACAGAAATACTGTATTTTCAAGAGATTTTCTTCCTTGAGCATTCCGAGTCTCTGATATTTGATCCTACCTGTTTGGTTTTGTTTTGGTTTTATTTAGAATGCCTTCCCTCATCCTTTTCTATGCGTTTATCTTTGTCCTAATAGCTGATATTACTGAAGCAGGTGATGCATAATTTATGCAAGGAAAGATCTTCATTTAGCCCTTAAAGAAGTGAGAAAATTCAATGAGATCACCAGCTTTGGTTTTTGATAGGCACACAACTGGCATCTGTGCATCAAACAGCCTACTGTAGGTGTGTTGGTCCCAAAGCAAAGGAAATGACTAAACAGACAACCCATCGACCTTTGTCTCTGGGTTACCTTTTGTAGCCAGTTCTCTCCCATCATATAGTGTTTCAGTATGATTGTCTGAAACTGGATGAATCTGAGCTGCCGAAACCACCAGCAAGGTTGCATGAAGAACGGAGAATTGCACTGTCTTCCTCAGCCTGCACATTGAGTCATTAATATGGTTTCTGAAGTCCTGGGAGCTCTATCTAGAAGTCTGTGAAGGAATCTTCAAAGAGGAAACTACTGGAGATAACCAGTGAGAAAATGTGCAAAGCAAGCACATATTTGGCAGGCTGGCAGAAACTGTAGAGCAGTTGCTTCGTAATTGCTTGGATTTTGTAATGCAATTCAAGAAACAATGCTGGGAGAGAATGCTATAAAATAAAAAGCATGCTTTTCAACTGAGAATAATTTCTGAAAAAAAAAAAATTAACTAATTTTGGCAGCAATAAAAGTTCCATCAACAGAAGAAGATCTGTTGTGCTAAAGTAAGATGGAAAGAGCAAAGACCAAGCTTTGAAGCATGCGGGAAGCAGATGAGATTTCTGTACTGTACTTACAATGTTTTGTTGTACTGATTTTGATGGAATAAACAGGCTTCAAAGACATTAAGAGAACCAACACTAAATAATCAAATAAGGTTCAAATTTCAATTACAGAGGACTTGACCTGTTTAGTCCCATGACATACAATTACCATTACAAGTATTTTAGGCAAAGTTAAATATTACATGAAAGAAGGAACAAGAGACAAAGCCTTTGTAATACAGCAAAGTAATTTAGTCTTTTATTTTAATAACATTCCTTATTCCCATTCCTTTCAACCGGGGAGAACTTTTGAAGGAAATTCCTTTGATTGACAGGATTTCAGATGGTTTATGGGAAGAAGAAATACATTCAAGGTTGTCTATTGATGTTAGAGTCCTGAAGGCAAAGCGAGAACAACGAATGAAAAATAGGTAGAAAAGAATAGCCAGTAATGTAGAGAAAACATCCAGTTCTGGTTCACAATTTAACTTTTCAATCTTCCCTCCTGACTGAAAATATAATCAAAATAGCACAGGTTCTTGCTAACATCTCCTATAACTGTCAAAATCCATACCAAAATGAGGCTATTTAAAAACCTCATTATTACCATGTCTTTTTATTCACAGGTTTATGCATGCTGCCAACATGCAAGAGCTGGCTAAGTCAGACTTACACTAAACAGTAGCCAAAGGAAAAAAAAAAAAAGAGTACCCAGTTCCAAGTTGTAGAGGTTCTTCAGGAGTGCAGATAGCTAGAATGGTGCTGATGCTATTTGAATTGTTCTCTGCGGTTCATTATGGACTGACTCCCTGGGTAAACCAGTGTGATGGAGGCCTGATGGTGTCCTAGTAGAGAGTTTAGGATCTATGGGAAGACTTCGCCCATGCTCTAGGCATTATTGACAAGTCAAGGACTCCCCAGACAGGCAATGAGTAGAATATGCTACTCTCTATTTTGCCCACTAATTATGCTTAATTTTCAATACAAGACTTTTGGTCTGTAAATTTCCAATCTTAGGCCCTTCTGTTTACCCTGTATCATTTCAGTACAGTCCTTGGACAGCATCAGGAGCGTTTCTGTTTGCTTTGTTTAATTCCATGTTTCCATCTTTAATGTCTGATGATTTTTTTTGGTAAACATTGTTATGCAACACAGTGTTGTGTGCTTTTGTTGCTTTGGACAGCAAAAGTATGTGTTAGATTCTACGTGCTAGCCAGCCATCCTTTTGGATCAGCCTGATTTTCCCTGAAGTTGTTGATTGTATGTGTCCATACAACTTGTTTTGAGCAAGATGGGATGCATGCAATTTACATAATCAGCTCTGTGTACTAATTAGAGGAGCCGCTATTTTCAATATCCTGGAAAAAATTATGCCAGGCTAACACAAGAATATTGAAAGCATCTGCTTCTCTAATTAGTAGACAAGGGGCTTATCTTCCATCTTTATTCAGAGTGTTAATGTGTCAAAGTATTTTGCTACACCAAAGAGTAGTGACATTTTGATCTAAGAAGGTCAAAAATAAGATGCCTCAAATTAGTATTGCACAGAAGCTGCCCTTTATGCTTTACAAAGTAAACAAGACATCGTACTTATTTCACCTCCTCCCCCCCCAAGAATAATATCATTTACAGGCCATATGAAGCTGCAGAATACAGTCACAAAGAGATAATCCATGTATGAGTATTTTTGGTGAAGTTATTTACAAGAACAGTTAAAAAATAGCATTCTCAGAGTTCTGTGATAATGAGCAGACGACATAAAAAATGAAGCTACCAATTCTCTTGTTTCAGCCATCTATATCCAGCACATTTTGACAAAATTTCCAATATAAATTCCTTTGTCGGGAGATTTTTAGCCAGTAGTTCTTGCTAATCCTGCATCTCTGTATTAAGAAGGTCACGCTTGCTGCTTCCTTCCCAGAAAACACATATCATCATTGAGCCACTGCAACATTATGACTATTTTTTTTTTTTTTAAATCAGGCTCTTAAAAACATTGACCACAAGTCAATTTCTCTGGGCATTAAAGAATTTTTATAGTTATTTTCTGCTTCCTCACCAAGTTTTTCAGTGTTCTTTAAAACTTACAGACAACGCAGCCCTACTCAGGATGCCAGTGTAATCTGCAGTATACTGTCGTGTGTATAAACTCATGTATAAAGTTGGTACAAAGTCATGCGCAGAGGAAGCATCTCCACAGTCCTAGGCAAGATTCCCCAAATTATGCCCTGAGAAATACATAACTTGTTCTTGCTTTCATACTTTGTGTGGAATTCAGATGATGACTATAATTCAGCTGATAAACAGAGAACTTGCAAAGTGCTGTTTCTGGTTGTACCACGCTTTAAAGTCATTGCAATTTACCAAACAATGCTGTTTACTCTGCCTCTTTGCCTTTATTAGTATTTAATATTCCGGTCAATCTTGGTATCTAGAATGAGAATTATTTTTCATTTGTGGATATTTCAGGAAATATGAGTAGAACTGAGTTGGTCTAGAGACAAAAAGCATACATATCATTCACAGATGTCCTCAGACTAGTCAACCCTACAGAAAATAATGGATCAGGATGTCACTTTATGGTCATATTTAAGCTGTAAGAAAGAAGTTTTCTATAGTCATTTAAGTGTCTTTCTTGATGAACTTCCTTCTCCTAACAAATAGAAATAGTGTTTTTATCATGTTAGCCCCTATATTTGATATGGGGTAGACCTAGGGACTGATAATGGGATACATCACTTTTCACCATGATGTCACCAGCCCATGTTTTAGCTTTTTTCCAATGGGTAGAAAGAGTTTCGCTCTGGGGTGAGTTTGCTTTTCACTTCTAGACCAGCTAAAATGTAGTTTTCTGCACTCAGCAAAGTCTTCTCACTACTCTTTGAGCAGACCCCACAGGGCCAGGAGCCCAGGAGCCCTCACTGCATGGAGGGACACGGCTGCAATGGGTAGTGCAGCTTGCTTACGGAGGGGTAGACACCAGCAAAGCTACAGCCCTCCATCCGCAGCGGTACTGGTTGCAATTTGCCCTCTTTGTGTAAAGTAAGACACAAAGATATTTGTGATTTTTCTTCAAGCCCTCCTCTGCCTCCTCCCTGAGTCATATCTGGACTGGAAGGAGGTAGAGGAGGCAAATGCTCTCCATCTGCTGGAATAGCTTTGCACCGCTCCCCTTCTTCCAGGCTGCACTTTTTTTATGACTGATACAGGAGACAGACATTTTTTCTCTGCAAGGCTTTCTGTTTAATTAAAGGCCTATTGTGCCTGAGCTAACTCTCTGGTTTTTAAGGAGGGCTCTGTTTAAAATCAGGGTAATTGGTTATTACAATTCTAGGGAAGAACATTTGCAGAGAAATATTTTACCCCGGTTAAAATTTTTGTGGAATACCACAAAATACAAAATAGATCCCTTAATCTCAGTGGCTATCTTGAAAACTTATTACTAAAATACATATAAATGTGTAAGTACTATTCATTTTTTGAATGTTGGCGTGTTGTAAAATTCTGTTTTCTTTTCATTTCGTGCTGTTGTAAATAAACTGAATCTGTACAGTAGGTTTTTGTCAGACTCCCAGAAAGACAATTTTATTTTATAGCACATCCTAGACTGACAGCCAGAAACTGTTCTGCACCACCTCAGTACAAACAAAATTAGCTTCTCACAATATTTTTGCAGATGTTAAAGGTCATTAATAGAATGAAACCAGATGACTAAAGCAATACATTTGGAATGATTGGGTTTTATTTTTCTCCCCAGTTTAAAGACACAGAGTCCTCTTTTCTTGACTACTTGGCTGCAT
>JAAGNO010011540.1:94157-129692 GCA_033439905.1 Ceryle rudis
TTAATGGTTTCCAAAATCATAAAAGTGAAAGTAGTGGGATATGTATTTCTTGGCTTATGCAACCTCACTTGTGTGAAAGATTTGGGATTTCTTACAGAGATGAATATAATATTAACTGTTCAGAGTACACATTCCTGGAACAATTGTCCAATCTCCACATTTTGATCAAGGTCACACTTTTTCAGTGATCAAAAGACAGACAGCTAGCAGATGCAAGAAAATTCATCTTCAAAATACAACTATATCCAGGAATAAAAAGAAAACTCGCCTTAGATATGGAGGCAGTTCTACAGATTTTGAAGTGCATTGTTTAAGTGAAAGCTGATGTTGACAACAACTGAAAATTAACCTTTTCCTTTCCTACAGAAACAGATAACTATTTTCTGGCTTATCTAGATGATGGTAAAGAGCCTTATTTGTCTTCAAATTTTAAAATATTACTACTATATATGCAATACTATACCATCAGTTTTAACTACGTTATGCTGTTTATATGTTTCTGAAATTAAAGATAAATAATCATTAATTGCTTGTCAAGCAATAGCAATGTCTTAAATGCTTTTAAAGACATACAGTATGTCAATTCTGTCCAAAAACTTTCAATATAAATTGCAAAGCACAAATAGAGCCACTTTGGAACACTTCTAAAACAGGTGTGAAAAGGGAGGAGTGAGGCTACTGAAGCAGTGCAGCAATGGATGTTATCAGGAAAATGAAAAGGCAAGATGATAATGTGAAGGAGCGATGGAGTTGATTTCACCAGGCAAATGAAAAGGAGGAAGGTCAATGAGATAGGGAAGTGGGAGAAGCTGACCTGTGGTCAGGATGCCTTAAGAAGTCTTACCTTAAGAAACGTAAGAAAAACCTTATTTATATAGAACGTGGAGTAGAAGAAAGAGAAAAAGAGATCAGAGGTTTCTTATCTTGATTAACGCAAATTCTGGACAAAGGACCAATTCCACATCCAGGCAAAGAGGATGTAGAGAGGAAGAGAGATTTTTGAGATACTGGATAGATACTGGATAGAAGTGAGGCTTGAAACTGAGCATGAAAGAAGAAGGATCAAGCATAAAACAATTTCTGAAGCAAGATCAGCAGCAAGATCATAAATGTATTTGAAATAGGAGAAAAGGGAAAGGGTAGGCTAGGTTGTGGTGAAGAAAGGCAAGGAATTTCATTTTAATATGGTCTGTTTGAGATAATGTTGGGATATTCAGGTTGAAAGCCTGGGGAGATGACCAAAGAGGCTCGAGTGAATGACTAGAGACATGATTTGGCACAGAGGAACAAAGCAGTAATTCATCAGCAGAGGACTACAGAACTGGTAGTCCAGTCTTCGTACTGGTTAGGTTAGAAAGGGGCACTGCAGAGGAGAGAAGAGTAAAAAGCTTTGAAGACGCTTTGAAAACCAGATCTCCTCTAAATTCAGACAGTTGAATGTACAAGAGGGAAATGTGTAAGTTATAAGCATAAAAACTAAAAAGTAGCCTGGTGAAGTAACAAAACAAACAGATAAATAAAAAAAAACCAAACCAAAATAACCTTAGAAATGATTAATTCCCTTTACCAAGAATAAATAGAACAATGTGCTATTTACCTGTCTAAACAGAAACAGAAAATAAATAAATAAATCAATCTTTTGGCCCAAGCCTTATAGCTGGAAAGGTGGCAAATAGGGAGTAGATGGTTTTAGGACCTTGAAGTAACGTGGTATGTCAAATTTCCTATGCTAGTCATTACGAAACAATTGCTGTGAATTTTCTGGTGTGTACCAGCCTCACCCTGGTGCTGGATAGTTTTCTTAGGAAGTCATCCAAAAAGATAATTTTATTTTTTTTCTCCTTTTTGAACTACTTTATTTTTCTTAGACTCTATTAGGAGGATCGTGCAATGGTTTTGCCTGACTAGAACTGAGAAATAGCTGGGCTGCACGGCGAGTGCAGCGAGGATGAATAACTGAGGTGGGGAGGGGGAAAGCTTTAAAGGTTAATGCAAAATATATGCAGAAGTTTTATGAGCTAGACCTTTTAAATACCATTGCTCTTTAAACAGTTATGGCATAGGAGTACTTCCTACAATAATCATGTAATGGGGAAAAAAAAAATCACATATTAAATCAGTGGGTAACATTCCCCAGCACATTAGATGTACGTTGTGGTAGAACCCAATAGCTTGTCTTCCTCTCCTCAAAAAGTGTGTGGAGTGCTGGATGAGCTGTAAATGCAACTGTACCACAATGGTTTTACAAGAAAAAAAATGATGTGGTCAGTTCCTATTCTAGCTAAACAAATTTAGATGGATGAAAACCTCAACCAAGAGCAGTTAACTTTCATCAGAGTGTACAAATTGCCTCTAGATCATCTATACTGTTAACAGCTAAGCAGTAGCTGAGGGTAAGATTAGAGGAAAGGCCCCTCAGAAAGCAGTATTTTTCACAAAAGGCAAGTTGATAGATAGTAACAGAGTGAATTTTCTTTTCTTTTCATTGAGTCTCATGGAAAACTGTTTTATTTAAGTACTTAAGCACTTCCTTATACAAAGATTAATATTTTCATGCCCATTCCCCAGATCAGATCAGTGCTGCTTTCTGATGTCATGGGCCAAGGCCATGCACCAGCAGAACACTCCAAGTCTCAATTCAGAGTAGACTCTCTGAGCCTACTCCATGTAGTGCCAACAATGAGCAACAAGTTGGACTAAAAATCCTGGTTATTATAGCTGGTTTTTCTTCACTTTGAATTGTCAAAGTGAATCACATATTCTTTTCAAAGGATATAAAACTAACCTATCAGCTGTACAAGGCATTGGCTAAACCCTTCTGTTGTGGTTTTCTTTAGAAAGTCCAATTTCCATTAAATATTTGTATTTTTACAGCAGCTTTCCCCTCAATTCTGAGTGTGGTAACTGTGTTAACCTTTGGCAAATGTTGACTCGGTAAGTATCTTCTTCAGCTGCCAAACAATAATTTATGTTACGATATGAAAGTAATTTAATTCTGTCAAAAAGCAAAGCAATTTAGATATTATTCTTTCTATGTGCCAACAGGATTCCTATAATCAATTATGTGACAAATACATTTAGAAACTATTGAAAGTAGACAGGCTTCATTTCACTCATTTTAAACGTTGCACAAAAGATACTGTATACATTTCCCCCGTATATTTAGATATATATTCATACACTGTATGCAAACACTGATTTTCTTTTAACATTTAGGGTTATTTAGCTAACAAATTAATTCAACACAATGAGCTCATGCTGCAAAACGCCATGGAAATGGAGTATTTACATATGCTAATGACTTCCAATTAAGAAACACGCAAATAATTGGGAGAAAGCAAAATTAAAACACTGTGCTAATAACCTGACAATTACAAGGAAAACTATTATGCAAGACTGCAAACATAATTGCACCCACAAAGTCTGTTTGACTACAAGGGTAGCTAATACAAAATACGCACCAAATCATCACTTACTACGGCCCTTGACAGACTTCTTGCCGTAGGGCTACAGCCCTTCTAAGTGCAAGGTGAAGTGCTGGGGCACTACATGGGGGTCAGTGACAGAGGCAGGGTAAGAATCAGGTCAGGAAATTTATCATCATGCTGATCTTTCACAGCTCAGTCTTTGGTGTAAGAAAGAAGTGGGACTGCAGATGGTTTTTTGAGCTGTTGAACTAAGATAAACTAAGCAGAGCAACAGCAGCTGCTTGGTGGCTTGTGGTGATTAAGGATTTTCCCTCTCACAGAAAAAATAAAAAGAATTTCCTCCCACCAGAAGATCATCATTTCACAACTTGATTTTAATTTAAATTGTGGAAATTGAAAATGCCTCAGTAGAAAGTCATTCAGAAAACAGAAATGCGGTTTGAAAAAGTCAAAATGTTTCCTTTAACAAGGCAGAAACGTGTTTAGAGATTGCCACACCATTGTAACACCTTGTGGGCCCACAGCATATTACTACCACTACAGACTAACATCAGTTGACTACGTAGCTCTAAAATCTATGTTATATAAAGCAAGCAAGTCATTCTTACCTTTCCCAAGGGAAAATTTTCAGTGCTTTTGCAACAAAAACCCCAGACCTTTTAAAAGTGAAAAAAAGCCCACCAACAAACCAACACAAACCCTAGTGCCTTTTCTTATCTTACCCAACACGAATTTGGTTGTTGGCTGTGTGTAATCCAGAGACACAGCTTTTTCAGCACACACCTTCCAAAGAAGGACTCTTACTGACTCTCCTCCCCGTACTTTTCCTGTCTCACAGACCTGACAATCTTGGTAAGCTCCAGGTTTGCCCCACAAGCGCTGAGGTAAGGCCACCTCTGCAGGAACAGAGGTACCAATTCTTGTGTGATACTGTGAAGGCTAGAGCACGTGGATTCAAAGATGTACAGGTCACCTATACTAGCATACCTCATTGTCTGTGTATATCTCATCCTCCAGAAATTAAAGCAACTTTGCTGCTAATGGTAGGGGCGAATTAATGCAGGAAAGGAAAATCTGTTTTTTCCTACCACTTCTGGGTTTTTTTGATCTAGTTTCTATAGCTTGTGTTCATCATGCTATGAAGTGTGTTAATCTTTATGGATAGTTAGGACTCGATTACTTCAATGGATGAGATTCATCTTTGTATTGCCAGATTCTAACCCTGCATCATATTTTATCTTCTAGAGAATAATTTTTAACCTTACAGTAAAGAGATGCCATTTCCCCACCAGGTCATTCCAAAACCTCTTTATAATGATAATAGTAATAATATAGAAATAGAACAGAATTTAATTTTATGTATCATCTGTCAGACTTCAGGAACTTCAGATGTACTTGCATTCGGTAGTGATGATGGCAGTGATGATTGGGACTGACATTCCACTTGGCTGGCACCTCAGCTTGCATACCAGCTTGAATGGTAATACTTTTCTTTAGAGAGGGAACACTGGTTCCCACTGGGTTTTAAACTTGGCAAATCACGTTACACCACAGCTCAGGCATTTTGGCACAATTTTAGGTAGATACCAGAATTAAGGTTCTTCCCTACCAAAAGGTCCTTAAAACCTCTGTGGAGATGTCTACACAAGACGTAAGAAAGGTCAGAGGAATAGAGGTAACACCACAAGACTCTACTGCACCATCATCACACTACTACAAGGAAGATGTGCCTTTGATATGACTGCTTACAGCCATATCCCTGGCACCTCCTCTGACAGGTGAAAAAAATAAAAGTCAATACTAGTTTCTGTCACTACCTTTGCCGGGTCAAACAGCTGTTGGCATTGCTTGAAGCTGTGGTCATTGAAAACCAAATCTGTCCTGAATTAGTGATGGGCTGTCTTCAAAAGGTTCAGAGTTCTGGTGTGATTCAGATAAGCTTATCCAAAGCTTATCCAATCCTCAAGTCTGCAAAACTGTGCTGGAAATAATACAAGAGTATGCTTTCTGATGCGATTTAAGGTACCTCTGTTTCCAGTTGCAATGACTGCAAACACAGCTTCTGTCTCTCAGTTTCTACACTTTCATTCTGTTTAGAAGAAAGGGAATATTTCAGAACACTGGATGAGTGACTAATTTTAATTATCCAAGCAACTACTATGAACCCATCAGGAAACAAACCATATGTCCTGTGAATCTGATCAAAATTGATCAGCAGATCCAGAGTAATAAAGCTCACAGCTGATAAAAACAATGTAGAGACCGAGCGACAGTCATAAAAAAAATAGTTGATAGAAATTTTATGTTTACTAATAAATGTGAGAAAATTTCATCGTCTCTTATTTACCCAACTGTGAACTGCAAATGAGACTGCAGAAAGGCCTAAAAGCCTCACCCACTCAGGGAAGACTGTCCAGGTGCTTGGAGCAGCAGTTTGAGTTTGAGAGTCAGGAAAGTCCATCCCTCCGCCGAGTTATACCCCTGGTTTCCAGGTCCTTTCAGGCTTTGCCTTGATCAGAGAGATGACTGCAACTTTTGACCGTGGCTGCTAAACAGGCCTGGGTACAGACATTGTGTCACTGGAGATGCGCTCACATCATCACTGGCCCAAACCATGGGGCTCTGAGCAAGTACTCAGAGTGTTGCTGTTGATGGTCCAGTGGCTGCAGCAGCCACCTCTGGACAAACCTCTCCCACCCTTCCCCGTGACAGCTTAATCCACATAAACAAAACATTAACTGTCATATGATGAGCAGGGTTAGGCCTGTGTACACTTGACCATTTGATAGAGTTTGGGCAAGAAATGCACTTGGTCTTTTCTGGGGGTGTTCCTATTATATGTTAGGTAGGGGCCACCCACCCAAAGGCTTAGCTGATCTGAGTGTGAGTATCGTTATATTTATTCCTGGTAGAAGTTTTCTTCTTTCCTTTCTTTACTCTTTTCCACCTTACAGCATCCAACTTATTTTTAATAATCCAACTTATTTTATAATCCATTCATTTTATCTCATTCCTAGTTAATTAATTTCTCTTTTTCTCTCATTTTGACTTTTTAAGTTTTTTTTCAATCGTAAGCAGAATGTGAACTCTACAAAGCATGAGGCCGTTTCAAACACACTATGTTTGGTCACATGTGGATTAAAGCAATTGAGCTCAGCACATCTGTTGCTTTGGCAGTCTCCTGGTATTGGTCAGCCAGTGGAAGAAGTCTCCAAAGACTGAGTAAAATTGCACAACTGACCAACCCGCCCATCACAAACCATCTGACCACCTTACAAGTTGAAAGGACACAAGCAACTGAAATCAGAATGCTTAAGTACATGGTTGTAAAAATTGTTGTTCTTGGACCATATCTCTTTAAGAAAAAAACTGAAGTGCTATTTCCAAGTCTCCACCACTGATACACATCTGAGTAGAAAATACGGAATCAAAAGGAAGGTACCGTAATCCAGTGTTTAGCCTTTCCTTTCCACGTAGTGGCTTACTGATGTGGGGAAGTAGATGTGCGTGGTGTTTGACAGGCAGACGGGGGAGAAACGACGTGAGCCAAAAGATATGCAATCTGCAAACCATTTGTGTGATTATTGCTGTTTGAGGAAATCTCTATAGCCATGCAGAGTCCCCTGGTGCGAGCTGTGCTGCCTACAGAGCACAGACATTTGATTTCAGCGTATGAGACAGAGAAGACAAACTGTACATGGAAGCAGTAGTGGATGGGTGGCACTAAATGTAGCGATTTCATAAGATGGTGAGTCTAAGTAAATGCATAAGCAGGTATGAGATGTGTGCAAGGACTGCACTCATTCCTTCTAATGTTTTAATTTTTGTATTTCTTTAATTGCTTTTTTAATATTCTCATAATTTTTTTTTTTTCCCTCCACTTAAAAGGAAGCTGAATGGAAGGATGGTGATGTGTGGGAGGAGAGTGGGGCTGGCAGATTGTGTTCAGCATCCTCCACATTCCCTTATTAGTTTAGTCAGACACATTAGTTCACATTATGAGAAACAGATGAGAAACTCCTAAAACATACATTATGAGAAACATTAGGAGAAGCTGCTAAGCATAGATCTAAGTAATGCTAAACCAACAGCGACTCCAGCTGAGGGCCAGCTGACTCACCAAGCTCTGTAAACCTGAGTTTTGCAGCTCTCGCACAGCGTGCCTGGTCCCACCACCCATCGCACAGGCTGAGCTGTGATGCTGAGTAATCATTGCAGAAACCCTGCGTGGGAGAGATGAGGGAGGGCAACAAACAGAGGCAGCAGCACTTCAGTGTAAGGAATCGATGACAGCAACCACCTTGTCTACATTATACCTGTTCTTCAGCACGACATACAACTTTCAGCTACTTTCTTGGGTGAATTACACCACTTTTCCACATGCTTTTCTTTTCCTTGAGTTTTCTTCTTGTGTTGCAGAAAGGTCAATTCATGTTCTGTGCAAGGCAATCAGCTAGAGTGTGTCGAGTGTAATGAGGTTCTAAGGAAATAAAAAAGGATATTTCATAGGATCTTCCATGGGAAATCATCTGTGGCTTGGCTGAAGCTTTACAATAAATGTTTGCGGCTGCAGGACTCACCCTTGTTTTGAGCTGACCTGTGCAAGGCATCAGCAGGACTAGTATGATATTTAGCTCTGCTAATATTTTGATTATTTCAGTTAGCCTGGCTTGATGATCAGTTCTCAGCAGAATGGAAAATGCAGTGTCTGTGTGAGATGAGGTCACTGCATGTCACCCAGAATGATTTTTCCATAAAAGTCTTTTCTTACACTGAGATTCAGCACCTTGAGCACCTCCGATGCTGTGAATATCTTTAGGTAATAAATTTTGCAAAGCTTTCATGTAGGATGGCTCAGATCTGTGTGTACTACTGCAAAAAAAACCAGACAAGTTGCTCATCTTCACACAGGCATATTCATGCTAAAAGTTTGATTTCTAGGAAAATTCTGTCTCTTGTAAGACAGACTTATAGACACATTTTGCTTTTGGTATTCCACAGAAATTCACCTATGATATATTTTAACTGTGGGTTTGGTTTCAGTTTCTTTTTTTTTTTGTTTTTTCTTTGATTTGACTTGTCTTTTTTAGATACTTTGGAAATGTCAAGCATAAATAAATATAAATATGACAAATGTATAGCCTCTGGTAGCAAACGCTGGCTTTTTAATAATTACTAAAGAGAGACAAATCATTCCTAATAAATAATGTACACTATGTAGTAGATGAGTCCCTTAACAGGATGGCAATAATTTTCAGTGTACATGATGTGTGCAAAATCAGATATTCTACTCTCCCAAAGCAACCAGAATTATAAAGCAATGTGGGGTCTCCATTCTCATGGATTTGACTTTTTCCTTGTTGAAGCCCATCTGGCCACGTTCCTGCATGTGGAACGTCACCAGATCATTTGCCGGCCGGTCCTTACCTTTACAAGGTCTTGATTTCACAGGACTTTCAATTTCTGTTAAAATCTTCCTTGTTTCTGCCTGCCACTGGTGGAAGAACTTTCTCTCTTACTTTATCCGGCCATGACTTCCAGCCTGTAGTCCTGTTCTGTTAGCGTACCGGTTTCACAGGGTTGAAATACATACAACACATTGCACTGCAAAACAGAACAAGTTTCTTAAGACTGAGTTCTCGTAGAGTAAATGGAATCTGGCTGTACCACGTCTCCCATGAGTTTTTCCCATCATACTCAGATTTCTTAACTTCCTTCTTATCTTCTACATGGAAGGTTTATATTTTATTTATTAACTTTATCTTCAGAATTTTGACTTTCTCCATTAAGGTTCACGAACATAGTATGGATTGGCATTTCACAGAGTCCCAGCATGGTGAGGCTTGGAAGGGCCCTCTGGAGATCATCTGGTCCAATCCCCTGCTCCATCCAGCAGGGTCACCCAGAGCAGGGGGCCCAGGATCACATTGCCCAGGTGGGTTTGGAATCTCTCCAGAGAAGGAGACTCCACAGCCTCTCTGGGCAGCCTGGGACAGGCTCTGCCACCCTCACAGCACAGAAGTTTTCCTCCTGTCAAATGGAACCTCCTGGGTTCCAGTTCGGGCCCATTGCCCCTTGTCCTGTCACTGGGCACCACTGACCAGAGTCTGGCCCCATCCTCTTGCCCTTTAGCTATGGATCAGCCTTGATTAGCTCCCCTCTCAGTCTTTTCTTTTCCAGGCTAAACAGACCGAGTGCTCTCAGCCTTTCCTTGGCACAGAGGTGCTCCAGCCCCCTCAGCATGTTCACAGCCTCTGCTGGACTTTCTCCAGTACTTCCTTGTCACTCTTGAACTGGGCAGCCCAGCACTGGATGCAGCTGGGTTTTTTTTTAATACGTATTTTTAAAAAATACAGAAAGTGGGAGTAGACTGCTACCTTTACTCCACAAGTTTTCCTTCTCATTTTAAATGGGATTGGCTCCAGCCATGCTTGAACCTCTTCTGCAAAGACTTTCCATTAGTCCTCTTGCTAATGAGAAAAGTCTGACACAAATGTAATTAAAAAAAAAAATTGAAATTTCCACATGCAAATATTTGCACCAAATATGGTTGTGTGTAATAGGGAAACAGACAATGGCATGTGATTTATTTAACAAGCGATGACTAGCTAACATAGACCAAATAGAAGTTATTAAACAGAGAATAATTGCAGAAGACTTTCCGTGTTTGATCTGCAGTTAAAACAAAATGTAGCCAAAAATGTGGTTGGTTAATTTTGAGCAACTAATGTAGTTGATTGAGAAAAAACCTTTTGTTTGCTTACAGATACTGCACAAACAGAGTCTGAGGTTAGGTGGGTTAGGTAAATAATTCCTTGTGAATTATTTGCTCAGCAATAATACAGCTTCACTTTTTCCTGTTGTTGTTACTTTTAACATTCCCTCTTTTTTCCCATCCTTGATTCTTCTGCAGTGAGATGAAATGGATGACTACACGGGAGGAGTAGCTGACAGCTTAATGAACAATTATTAGGGTCTGAGGCATATTTTCCAACAGCTTTTCATGAAGAGATGGGTGGTGTCACTCACTGCAGTGTTTAAGTGGAGCCTCTTTTGTCAGCACCTGCTATTAGAGCGTAACGCTCGGTGGGACTAGAGTGTTTGCATCTCTTCTTAGGGAATTTGCAGTTGTAGGTGGCTGGAAGCAAAATGCAGCACCAGGGGGACCTCGCTTTCTGTCTCAAGGGACACAGAGAAGTCACGGACTGTTTGGAGGAACTGAGGACTGGCCAAGTTTCAGACAGATCTTTTGAAGTTAAGCACCATCTCAGCAAATTATTTCTCTACTTGTTTTAAAACAAGGGAGGATAATGAAGATGGAACTGTACAAGATTTACAAAATAGCTAATAGCAAATACTGAGAGAGTCTTGGAGTTCATCTTAGTCATTCAAACCTGTTCTCTACCCATGGATGGTCAAAGCATCAGAGGAAAGCTGAGACTTTTCTCATTTACTGAGCCAGAGCTGGGAAGGGTTTGGTGTTCAGGGCTGGTCCATTTTGTCAGTCAGCCCAGGTAGTTAAAGAGAGCCTTATGATTAATGGTGAATGTTATCACCCAGATCATCAGCTAAAAGGGCAGAGATTGCTCTTTCTTATATAGTCCCATCTATTCATCCTATTGTGTAGCCTGATTTCTAGGATTGCCCTGGTCTGGGTGGCACGAATGGAAGTTGTGCGCTGCCAGGATCGTAGCCTTGTTAGCCTACAAAATGACTATGGAGTCACACTTATCTTGGTCAAGCTAATTTTGTGATGGCTACTACAACCCTCAAGGCAACATAAAATCAATATCCGCTGTAGCTGTGTGTAAGGTCTATGTGAAACTTTTCTAATAAACTCTTCATTTAAGGCAAAGACAATTTCCCTGGAAAGCTAAAATCTACGTAGCTTTTTTTTCCTTATGTTACAACCCTCTATTAATACTCAGAAGGTACTCAACAGAAGGGCTCAAGGAGATGATCTGCATTGATTTTGGCAAGGTAGACTGTGAAAGTCACAACTGCACTGTGGAGTTTTTAATGTATCTACAATCAAGGGCAATCAGACCTCCAGATATAATTGTCAGAATTAACAGCGTAGGAGAATTTGGTACAAGTACCAGCTAAGAAACCTCTTCAGCTCAGGAAAGAAAATAGCATCAATACTGAGCTGCATGATCACCTCACCTCTGGTGAGCTTTAGCTAAAGGAGCCAATGTTGTCTACAATTATAGTTAGCAGTAAATTGTCCTTTGCTTGCATTTAAATAATGATATTATACTAATTACTGTAATAATTATTATTTTTTTTTTAAAAAAAGGCAAATTCTAGCCACTTTATAAATTATCTGCCAGAGCCCAATGTTTATGCTTTGGGGTAATGAGCAATTTTAGCCTATTATTTTTTAAATAGCATCTTTAGGAAGAATATTTCCAATAAAAAGCCTTATTTGCTCCTCCGGTGAGAGAACAGCACTGCACTTTTCTTGGATGAGGAATAAAATCAAAATAAATACGATATATGGATGTTACAGGAAATGTCATCCTGCCAAAATATAAGTTAATACTGCAGCATCGCAGTGATCAAGTTGTCAGCTTGTATGAGACAGTGCTTGATACAAAAGGCACTGTTTGGAAATAACACTGCACCAATTATAAGAGACAGAAACAGAGTCCTGTCACTTCATGATGTGAAATATTAATGCCTTAACTCAAAAACCTGAAGAAGTGCTAGCTAGTGCAGCAACAATTAAAACTCAAAATACAGGTAGCACTTAAGAAATGAAATGTTTAAGGTGTATCATGTTTTGATTTATACAAAGTAATTTACAGCAGTGAGTCGGTAGAGATTAAATGGACAGGATTGTCATTTGTATACCAAATAGGACATCTTTATTGACATAACAGGCATTCTATTTTTTGTTCCCCCTAAACCAAAGGTTCCTCTACCTAATTCTGTTCTTTTTAACCTCATCTCCACTGGAACTGAAACATTTAGGATCATTTTATTTTTCTGACAGCAGCAGAGGAATGTGAGGTGTGGTTTAGCATGGAATCGTAAGTATTCTGTGGTCACAGGGGAAAAGCTAAAAATATCCCTGGGGAATTTATAATCCAAATTCATGGTGCGGTCTCTTTCTCAGCTTTCCAATGTTATTTACTTTAATTCCAGTAATATATTTCACATTCAGCAAAACGGCACTAGATAAGTACAGAAGGGAAGTTGTACCATCATTTTCTCTCACATCAGCGTTTCATTTGAACCATTTTAAGTGATATTAATACTATTTGCTTTTATGCATGTTGAGTGACTACTCTTGAGAGATGGAAAATCACTCTTAATCTCTTTTTACACCAAAATCCTCACAGGGATGCTGCGATACTTGCCCGAGGTTACATAGGAAGGACCAAATCTAGCAAAACATGTAAAAATGTGCACAAGTGCACTAAAGGTGAGGTCACAGTCAGATCCAAATCTTAAGGACTGATCAGCAGGAAAATATGATTTCCCTTTAGGTGCTTCAGTAATGGATGGCTGTGGCTGGTTATCACCAGCCATGTAAATTTTTGCCACTGAAGTTTAGGATATTCTCGACCAAAGACAGTTCCAACTGAATAGTTAGAAATGCAGCCTTAAGTGTAAAGGCAGTCCAGATACAAGTCAAATGTATCTCATCTAATAATTTCTCTTACTGGGTTATGAAAGTGGGTTTTAAAATTCTGTCTTCAAACTGGGATGCAAAGCTGCTGATACGATTACAACAGGACAAGGTTTAACAGGGGCAAACCAAACCAGCAAGGCAGGACTGTGTAGGTCCATGAGAATCGACCCTGGCCCTCAGGCCCACAACATCTTCAATACATCTTCTTGAGTCTCTCATATTCAATAAAATAAATATTAAATATAATAAATATTCTAAAGCTTTGCAAAGGTCAAAGCTTTAGATCTGGACTATACTGCACTACATACAAATACTTGAATTCATACCATAGTCAGTGTATTTTCTTTCTTTTTTGAATAATTTTGTCGTACCTTTACTCTGTCCTTGCAATCTATGGCATATCCTCAGTCATCGTTTGTGGGGTCCTCCAGGATCACAAGGCACATCTCAGCATTTATGTCTAAAAGGCAATGGATAGATCCCCTATGTTTAGTTTATTTATTGAGGGATCTTATTTGTTTTGCTGGTGAAGAAGAGGTTTGGTGTTCTAAAGAGATATCTCAGACCTACAGCAAACATCCAGAAGTCAGACTGAGAAGGCCAGGAAAGACGACAGTATTTTATAAGACCAAATAATTCAAGTGTAGTAAGTGTCAGCTGACAAAACTGATTTGGATTCTGTTTTTCTCAGTACGATCTGACAATCTTCCTGCAGATATTTGTTATTTTAGGCTTTTCATCCAAGGGCAAACAGTGAACTAAATTTAGTAACTTAATTCCTTATCTCTACCAGCACTCCATTAAGACCATAGTCATGCTCTAACACATGCAACTTCTATTTTGCTGATATCAAATAGCTGTGGGTTTTCAGGAAGCATTTATTATTTTTCTGTAGCACATGAATAATTGTGTAGTGGTTGCATTTAATTAAGAGCTTCTTATAAATGGGAAAAAACCCTATAAGAATATTTATACTTCATTTTTAATTTAATTTTTGTTGAGCTTTACATGGTCTTGATGTTTTCATATGTCATGGCAGGCATGGTTTTCAATTTAATTGAAAACTTTTATTAATTGTGTTTAAGAATTTTCAGGAGCTGCCTGATCTACCAAAATTATTGGATTATTTAGTTACAGGTGATCATTCTTAGGTAAATGCTAAAGGTCAGTGTGGATATTAATTATGGATTTTGAGTTTGGTATCTCATGTGAATTCTCACTCATCATGTGCCTGCAGTTACATAGTCTTGACAGACAAGGTGAAACTGTGAAACATCTTATGAGACATCCCTTATCCTCTTCTCTCTCACTATGGAGATGGCACTTTCTGGTATCAGAATTACCCAGGAATTTCAGTGTGTTTTGACTACTCTATTTGGTACTGGTGGCAGTGGTGGAAAGAGATGCTCACGCACAGTCTCAGATGCTTGACAAAAGTAAATGTCAGAAGTACACTGTCTCACCTTGCAAAGCTCACCCCTGGAAATCTCATCAGAAAATTGTCAGGCCAAATCTCCACCTTCTTTTTCCTCATTTTCCTGTTTTGAGTTCAGACACTAAAAGGTACTTCATGCAGATAGCAAAACCTCACAAGGTGAGATTTGCCAGGGTATTCTTGCTCCTGTTGTATATTGCCATGGGTCCGACTAAACATTGACGGCTGGCTGCATGATTCAGAGAAACTGCCATTTGGTCATTGACAAGCACCGCTGAAGCCTTATCGTAATTATAAAATGATTCCATGACAATATTATCAGGAAGAAGTAGGAACCATTGATTTATTTAGCACTTCATTGAGTTTTATCCAAGTTAGAATCAGATGTGCAATAACTCACTATATCACCACTGGAGACTTACACAAGGCCAACTTTTGTCCAATTGTTCTGCCATGAAATAGAATTCCTAGTTAAAATGGATTGAAATAAAATGTAAAAGTAGGTTAAAAAAAAATGGCTGATATCTTTCTCTTCATGTCAGATTCCCTGAGCTTTGTCAAAGTCTTTTAAATCCTTCTCACTCCCTCCTGATCTGTTCGCCCATTGTTCACGCTTTTACTCAGCCCTGGTCTTACCTTAAGTAATAATTTAACTCAGTCTCTGCAAAAAATGTGTGGGACCAACTGCATGTAACTCCATGCAAATTTATCATGGGAACAAGTACAAAAGTCAGCTGGAAATTCTGCAAGTGAATATGTAAAATGAGCTCACACAGCTTTGTCCTAGATATTGAACTACTCCTAAGATGCTGCTTGAAGCTACAGAGATGGTCAATTCAGAAGGCAATACTACTTCTTTTAAGCCAGGAAGTCAGATCTGATTTTGCTGATCTTCATAATGGAAGTAACATGTCTCCTGAAAGAGAAGACACAGGGTAGGCTGGCAAAGGAAGATTACTGAGGGGGGACACAGCAAGCAAGGACAGAGGTTATCGGGGCACTTCGTGCCTAGAATGGAGGAAATCTTCAGTCTGGTTTCTGACGTTTCCAGTTTGGGTTGATCTTTTACAGTCTTAGGGATCAGTCACTTACATCTACGGTCATGCTCTGAATGTGAAGAGGTAAAGTGAAACCTTCACCTCCTCCTAAAACTACCACAGCTTTTGAAATGGTGCTTTTTGGTTTCTAACATTAAGTGACTAAAGTGAAAGGAAAATGACCTAGAGCACTGCACGTTTCTCCACTCAACATTTACTTTATTCCAGCTGTGGAAATAACATTCTGAAGAAGAGACTAATCTCAGACCATGGCAATAAGTAGAGATGAGTTTATAATGAAACACAAATTTAAGAAAGAGATATTGTGTCAGACTAAACTGGCATCTTTCCCTTTTTTCGACAGCAGATATTTCCAACGGAAAGATCTCAGTGGTATCAATGCAGTAAATGATTTGATGTGGTACGATATGGAAAATTACTACTTACACTGGAGAAGGCAGAGTGGAAAGATCATAAGGTGGGTAAGGAGTTAGCTACAGGAAGGATGATAACAGCCTGCTGGTGAAGAGAAAACACTGGCCAGCGGGAATTCAGCAACAGGAGCCCCACCAGGACAGTGATGGGAGCAATATAAATATATATTCTTTGTGTATATATATATAATTTCACTAATGACTTTGGCACAAAGCCAAACCTTGGCTGGTGAAATCTACTGGCAAAGGTAAAAGATGTTAGAGTCAGAGGATCCCCAATATTCGAGGAATAGCAGTGAGATAAAACTCGTCAATATGAAGCAGAAGTTTGTGGACATACAGACTTCAAGCACTATAAACTGGGAGTCAGGATGTGGTAATGGTACAGGGAAGGGCTGGGTGAATTACTTTACCAAAATTGTGTACCACAGACCAACAAGTCAAATAAATAGAATAGATGCCATTGTAACATGTAGTACTGGAGGAATTTCCAGCAGAAACAAAAATCTGTGACTGATGCTGTACAAGACACTGGTGGCACCAGATCTAATGTATAACTTTTATTTCCCATTTCCCAGAAAAGGCATCAAGAGATAGAAGAGGTGCAGAGGACAGCTACCAGGGCAAGGAGAAAACCAGATGTTAGTTCTCAGAAGGGAACTACATAGGTTTTTTTCCCAGGAGGCTGTGATGGTAAGAAAGAAAGAATCTGGAATTTTAAGCAAGAGGCACAAAAAATTAAAGCACTGAGAAAATGGGGCAATTTAGCACATTCTTTTCATCATCTTCAGATTGAATTCGCTCAGATGCAGACTGCAGCGTCTCTCTAGGAAAACTGCATAGGGATGAATTTCCTTCAACGTAGCAGCCTCTCTTATGCAGAAGAATCTGAATGGATTTTAGCATTTTTTCAGAGATTTCTCTCGACTTTAAAAATAGCTGTTAATTTATAACCGCCCCTGTGTAACCATCTTGACTATTTGGAAGTGCCCAGTACTCTAATATTTAGGCACGGTGTTTTCATTTGAAGATAAAGGTGAAAGAAAGCATGTGGGAGGAAAAAAAAAAAAATCCCCAAAGGACTGAATTTTGAAAGGTTAATTCCATGTGCTGAGGGTGTAGTGTCCAAAATCATAGAATCTTTTTGACCGTATCTGATATTATTCTTCTTTATAGATGACAAATGTTAACATTAAAAAAAATGAAAATGCCCTCTAGTTCTCTTCCCTTAATCTTAACACTGGATGACTGCTCCACTATATTAATACTTGCTCTGACTGTTCTTTTGACTCCCTTGGTGATTTGATCCATAAATCGCTCCTCTCTGGAGCCCAACAAATATTACATATTTATTTTTCTACCAGGAGTTTATGTTCCTGAATTTTCAATGTGGTTTGTTGGGTTTTGGGTTTGGGTTTTTTTTTTTTTTATTGATAGTGATACAATGGTTCTGTTTTACTTGACGTCTTATTTCTCGCATGCAAAACTCTTACAGTGGTGGGTCGTCATCTTGTATAGGGGGAAATAGTGACGTTTTCAAAACGTATATTAAAAACAGTTGAACATCCAATTTACAGATTTGCTATGGTTCTGAGACATTTGTTTCAAATATGCTCTATTGGCGGGTCTTCTATAAACACACACAAATGACATCTTTTCAAATCACTGTGCTCTTTTTTTTTTGTTTTTTTTTTTTTTTTCAGTAAACAAAAGAAAGTCCAAGGTTGTGGCTCTATAATCTGGTATTAAATCAGACTAGTGCATCAACCCACACAGCGTAAAAGAGCACCACTGGGAGATGTCTACCACTGATCTCCCTGCCTTGGAAGGCTTAAGATTACATAAATGCGTTCTCTTTCATTTAACCTACTCAAAGCCTGTCTCTTTGAATCAAAACTCATGTTGGCCACTCCAAATTATCAAGACACAACTTATCTACAATAGACTGCTCCAAAAGATTACTGACAAATTATAAGCAATTTCAGCTGCCTGTAAATGTTTCCTGTGGATCATTTTGACTGACCTTGAGATCAACCTTAAGCAATTTGGGTATTTGTCTTTCATATATTTCCCCAGTGGATATGAATATCAGTTGTATAAAAAATGATGGATGGTGGCAATTTCCTATTAATTGCTACAGGAAAAAAAAAAATTCTAGTGCTTCTGATGGGTAGCACTGACCACAGAGAAAGGGGAACTGTATTTCAGGTGAATATTTTCTCTGACAGTTTTTGTGTAAACAAGTCTTGAATGATGCCTTTGAATAGTTGTGAAAATGTGTCATTGGCAATTGTCCTAGAATTACAAACAGAGCGAGGGAAAGATGAAGTCACCTATTCAACAGAAGTAACTGCCAGAAACAAGGAAGAAAACATGCCATTTCGTTTTCCTCTTACAGTTTATCTTCCTCTACTACAGGGAAGATGAATCAGTGATCTAAAACTATCAAGCTCAGTGAATACTCCCATTTCTGAATAGTGACAGACATACCATCATCTTAAATATAACTATTCATCGTATTTCAGCGACCACAGTTTAACTATCTAATTGCGTTTTCAAGCAATTCCAGAAACTTAAAAAGTAAAAATTTAGGAACAAATGCAAGTGCAGTATTTCCACTGCAAATAGCAAGTAAGCCCCAGTGATATTCAATTTCCAGCAATGTTGAGTGGTCTTTATTGAAAAACTTTCTGTAAACAGTTGTCACCTGGTTTATACACGTTTCTTGACACACAAGAAATGTTCTTAAGTTCTTGCTAAAATAAAACTAGATGCTATCATACAGAAGAGTGAGAAGTTATTTTTCTCATACAGAATTCTTTAACCTGTGCATTACCTACTATTTTCTGGAGTGGATTCATCACTTTAGGGATTTATAACAGCTAATCTTCATAATCTGTCACAAATCAGAATAGGTATTCACAGAGTACTTGGCCATTAGTAATGGTTGTGAGCCAGAGCATAAGATAATAAATTTTTTAACACTCTCATTTCAGCCATAACTTGAAAGTCCAGTTCACACTAAGGGGTTTTGTGGCCTGAAGGATTGGAAATGATGACAGCTTGAAGGAATGTGCTTCATGGTGATAGTCTCAGGGACAGCATTTTAAAGAGTTTTGATGATTAGAGATGCAGATAGGCACTTAATAACTGCTAGCTGAGATGCTTAAGTGTTCTTTTTTAAACTCAGCTGGGCATCTGTCTGCACTGTATCTCTAGCTCTTCACTACTTTCAGATAAATTCTGATCAGTGAAAACACATTTTCTTCTAAGGCTTTGTTTTGCCCTTTCAAATTCAGTTGCATGTCTGAGAGTGAGGTTGGATTCCTCCTTTCTGTCCATCACCAGTAATACAGGTTTTGCAAGCCCAGAAGTGCCCTTAGGCCTAGTTTTGGAATAGAGTGAACCCTAGTTTCCATGCTACCCAAGAAATACAACAAATCCTAACCTTGGTTTATTTTTTTTTGTTCGTTTGTTGTTGTTGTTGTTTTTAATGTTGTTCAGCCAGGTGAAACCAGAAAAGCACACAGGACCACAAACCTATTCATGGTGACATGCTCACTTAGTAACTATTACTCTGAAACATACTTTAACTGAGAAAAGTAAGGATGTCTGCTTAAAGCCATGCAATTCACTTTTATAAGACACATTTCTTCTCTGTTAATTACTTTGAGAAAGACTTTTAAGAGCCTTCTGTGTTGGTAGATTTTAGGGTGCCACATTTCCACACAGGCACTGAAATGATGCTGGAAATATTTTCCCCATTCACAATAAAGTCAGCACTGTACTTACATTGTCCATTTTCTTTTTATGATTCCTCTCCATCAGTCCTTCAGCTCTTCATTCTCCTGAGCAAGGATTCTCAGGGATTGTTCTCTGCCACAGAGCGTGGATATCTCTGGATTTCACATGGATCCCAGAATCCTTTTCAGCACACTTATTTCAGCAGTTCCTCTTGCAGTCCTTTCACAAACTGTAAATCAGAAGCAGGAATGAAAGGTCCAGGTGAGTGAGCAGAAATAAATGCTATACAAGAAGAAAAGACGCAGCTGGAATGCTGGGTGGATAGCTGAGGCAGTTTGGTGTGGGAAAAACACTTGATTATGAGTAGAGAGACATGGGTTGGGTCCGGATTTTGCTCAGGACACTTAGTATGTGTAGGGTTGGCCTTGCTTAGCTGACCTTAATTACATTAGGGTTTGGGTTTGTTTTTTTTTTTATGTGCAATCTAAATAAGGCTTTTAATAGTTTAGTTTCAAGTAATAAAGTGCCATTCATGTGTGTAATTTATTACTAAGTACATTAATATTTATAGACAGAGCTGAAATTCTTTAGTCAACATTAGAGAATTTTCTCAGTCAAGAAAATCTTCTTTGGTCCAATTTATTTAGCAAGTGAGGAACTGTCTAATAGAAACCCTTTGCATAGTTGCTGTAGGTCAAGCTAAGCTGATAGAATAATAAAATGAAGTTGAGTTTTACTGCATTCCCATCTCTTTTATAAACCTTTTGGCTCTGATGTCTGGTATAATGTTTCAAAACAAATCCGAGTCAGAATGTAATTCTTGGAATCATAAAGTGCTATAACTTAGAAATATCTTAGCACGCTGATTTTAAAATTCAGTGGGGCAAATTCATTTGTGCTCTCCACTGTGGCTGGGATCAATTTAGCTGAATATTGTTCATTTGCTGGGATTTTTCTCTGTGACTAAGAATATGATGGTATGGAAATTTTCTTCCACTCTCTGTAGGGGTTGTAGGGAGCAGAATGGCTCCTATACATAGATCATTCCTTCTATCGAAGCTGGTCAGCATTGACTAAGCAAAGACACAGCATGCAAGGACATTTGATTCTATGCCTTCAATGTACTGGACAACGTAGTGGTGCTTGTGAAGGGTTCACCAATTTAAGGAGTACAAGTGACCATTAAGCACACGTATAAAATATTTCCATACATTAATTACATATATGCAATTTAGCTTGGAGAAAAATGTCCACTGTAAAATCTGAGAAACATTAGAGAAAGACAGCACGTGTCTGTGAATTAAAATGCCATTAAAACGATTATGACTTCAAAAACATTTAAAAAAATAACTTTATAGATAATTCTATAAGACTCCTGGGTTTGTTGCGTACAAAACCAGAATGAACAAAGTTCCAGTGTTTGACATTATCAAAGTAACATCTTGTATTGCCCATTCAATCGCATTCTGTATACATAGTTACTGCAATGTTCTTTTTCCAGCTTCACTTGGAGTCATTGATGTGGCTATGAATTTAACAATGCTTATCATCAAAGATGTACTCTAAATCCCTCGGTCACAAATGCTGCAAAATGATAAGAGTTTAAAAGTTATTATCGAACGTCCAAATAGCTCATAGTTAATGTGGATGAACAGATCACTGCTGACTGGCATAAAGAGGAGTCTTTCCTTGCGTGGGAACTCATGGTTTCCAAATAACTGCTCAAAGTACATGTAACTGCAGGGAACGACAGAAGCTTTGAAATAGCAAAAGTGAAGCTCTTGCACCGCCAAGCTTCTTAAGCTGCCTTTGTGCATATATATCTTAGTCATCTGTGTCTTTATTCCAGATGTTTAGAAAGAGAGAGCTGCCTCCACCCTACAGACAGACCATGTGGCTGCAGAATAGAGAAGGAAAGAGGGAAAATAAAACATATGGCCAAGAAAAATAAACCAGATATGGTTGAACACTGGGAAAAAAGCACTCCCCAACATGTTATTCCAAATGTTGCAAAATTCATATCTGGTTTCAAATAAACACACATTATTTATCCAATTTATATGCCAGCTGAAAGACTATGAGCTTTCATCTTCTCTGAAGGGATCTTCAGAGTTACACCGTTAGGTCCATTATACCTAAACCACACCTTCTCCTGTAGCCCTGTGCTAGAACATGAAGCCTCCTTCCATCCCACTGTCCTCATTTGTTTACTTTCAGAAATCAATCATCTGATTATGCCCAGCCCTCAGCATCTTTGTATACTAAGGCAAGAGGCCTTAGGTATAGAATTCATGTCTCTTTGCCCATTCCAATTATCTGGCAAACCAAATGGGATTCATTCAGGCTGTGGCATTTAGGAAGGGCCGATTAACACTGCTCACTTGGGGGAGGATGAAGGGCAGTGTTTCCTCAGAGCAGCCTCCTGGCACAGGGGAAAGGCTTCCTGATGGAGAGTACAGTCTGTGGGAGTGCAGGTAATCTGTGAATGAGGAGATGGCTGTGGGGAACATCAGGTGGAGTGCTTGTGAAAGAAGATATCACATGGCGGTGTACTTGGAATTTTTACATATAAAATAAGCATTTCATCAAGTATGGGGGTGTAATAAAATTTTTCATATCCAAGACATAGCCAATGAACAGAGCCCTGTGGAAATCTGCAGAAATGTGCCAGTAAAATCTTATAACAAAGAATGACATCTTTTAATATAACAAAACAAAAGAAATCAGTAGAGTTCCCAAACTCCGATGCAATTCTTTATTAATTTAACTAGAAGATCCCTAGAGAGGAGAATGAATAGATATGATGAACAAGAGGATGAAGGAAACAGTAGCTGCATTTGCATGTTGCTCAGAAAATTAAGACCATGTGCTGTGGAGATTGCAGAGCTGTGAAACACCAGGTCTGTGCTCCCAAGCAGATCTGCAAAGGAGAAGATGGAAGGATAGCCAAGAGTAGGAGAGCAAGGACTGTGGGCATTCTTTGGAGGATACTGAACAGAAAGCAAGTCAGAAGGTAGAGACAGCTGGTGAAATTTGGAAAGAAAAATGCATTTTATTCTTCACAAGAAACCTGAAGGGAAATATTGAGAAGCAGGATGGCAAATGTGTGATCGGATGTGCTATTAGTAGGAAGGAAAAGGACTGTAGGAAAGATAAAGAAGATTCCATGGAAAGGTCATGCACAGTAGCAAGCTTTATATAATTATTTCTTAGAAGACACTTGATCTCACTATGTTAAGCGGAATCAGAAAGTTGAAGTTAAAACAAAGAAAAACAAAAGAAATGTGAGAATAAGCACTGGACTTAGAGGACAAGGGTCATCTCCTGCAGCCTGCCCAGGGCAGCACAGTGCCCAAGGCTGGCCCCAGGTACGAAGTAGCATTTGCATTAGATGGCGAGTTGTGAGCAAACCCATCCAGTCTAATCATTATTTTAGCCTTTGGCTCTTGTATTCAGGAACTGTCATGTCTTTTGAAATGTGTTTACAGCTTCTGACACATCCTGTCATTGTTGTAGGGCTTACAGTAATAGGGGTAATTCTGATCCAGGCCTTGGATGCTAACGATAATGAAAGCCAATACATGGACATCTTATCCAATCATCTTAATAATGGTCTGCACTGGGTAGTGATTTATAATGATTTTGTGTAACGTGGGTTTGTTCCATGGCACTATTTTAATTATTGTTATTTGAGTGAACTGTACTAATTCAGACATCAAGAAAACCTTTGATTTCTATACTGTTCACTTCAGCTCCCTGCTGTATTCCACTTTCCTTCACTTCCCAATGTTATTTATCATTTCAGTAAATGTCACTGATCCAAAAGCCATTGATCAGAACTTTCAGGTAAATTGATTGAAAGGCAGACAAAAAAACAAATGTAAAGCAAAACAAATCCACAGACTTCCCATAAATAAACATCAAACTCTTCCATTTTAAATGAGATTCTATGTTGCTGCTTCTCATTTTAACAGGGTTTTTTTTGTTGGAATGACAAAGTCATTTGTCAAGTTATCAAATATTATTTAAGAAAGGCCTAATGCTACTTATTTAAGCTTGGATCATTTTTTCCATGGATAACTCCATCTTGCTTTCTCAAATTCTTGCTCTCTCAGACTGAGTGTTTATTGGTTACAATAATGGGCACAAAAATGACTATACGCCTTTTTTTTATAATATATCCTGACAGAGGAGATGGCCAGGCTTCTCTTCTAGGAGAGTGCCTTCCTGTAATGTTCATACACCTGCTGTAACATCACAGGCCAACAGGCTCTATGATCCTTTAGGATTACAAGCTGAACCACAGCACTTAAACTTTATTTGAAAAGCACTGAAATTGTTTTAAGTGAATACATAAAAGTAGGGGGAGGGCAACTAATCAGTATATTGTTATTTTGACACATTTGGTTGCCTTTTAGAAAATGCATTCATAATTTTCTGTTTGACGTGATCTCAGCATCCAGTAAAAAGCTGAGAATTTTTCATCCTACTGACAGGACTCCATTAATAAAACAACAATCTTTTGTGTGTAGTAATCTTTAATCTTATTTTGTCACACACTTCTCAGTAGCATTTCCACTCGTTTTACAGTATAATTTATGGCACTGAAACAGCTCTCTGCCCTGAAAAAGGTCAGTCTGTCAAGGTTTACTTGTCTTTGAAGAAAAGTAATAGAGCATTATTTATGAAGCAAAGAATACGCTTCAATACTTTAATCAATCAGAAAGATACTCGCATTATTGTATCTTTTGCCAAAAAATATCATGAGCAAAGGATACATCAACCTTGCATTCTCTTTTATGTCACAAAAAGCCTTTTACCTTTTATGTCTCCTTCTCCTTTTGTGTTTACTGCAGTATGAAAATAACAAGGCTGATGATGTCTGATATCTGGGAACAATTTGTAAATTATGGGAAGAGGGATTGATCTTATCTGAAGAGGAGAGAGTCTCTGGACAGATTAACTAGAGCTATCCACTGCGCTCATCACAGTAAATTCATCCGATAAAATGCTGGGAGGTTGGTTCATGTGATGGAAACTACCATCTCTGGAGATAAAACTGTTAAAGGGACCTTTAGGGTACCTCAAGGGTGACAGGCATAAGGCATAACCACATTTGGTACCCATATGTTTTTAGAACATCATCATAAGCACAAATTAGAACATGCAATGTGGGGAAACAAATTGGTAGTTCATTAGAGAAAATAGTCACACTTTAAATTAAGTATCTCAAATACAAATTTAATTTAGGTTTAGTAAGACAGCTTTATGTGAATGAAATGCCAATACATTATTTAAACTGCTCTGTTGATGTTTAACAAGTGTGTAATAAGATACATATTATCTATTAGTTGTTTGATACTAGCAAGTATTTTTTGCTAATTAGTCCCTATCTGACATGAAACATCTATTACAACTAGGATGAGCTGCTTCTTGCTTAAATTTCTACCCAATGAAGTCAGTTTCCTTCCTAGGAAGGGCCAACTCACTCATCTATGTCCATAAGGTACTTGGTCACGAGTTGAAGTCCTGCGCATTTCACTCTCGCAATACCATCAGCTTTACTCAGAGCTCCTGTTCTGAAGAGATGGACATTATCTCTCTCCCATATCTCTGTTGCAGCCTAGACAAGGTTGACAGAAACCTGAACTCTGCCTCAATCATCATGATAAGTCAAAGCAAATTAGATGCCTGTACTACACATAAATTCAGCTGGTGATCACAGAGTCTCTTTAGCATGTTTGCATCCCCGAGAACTCATCAGGGAAGCAAATGTCCTAAGCCTTAAGACCAGATCCAAAGTAGATGGCAAATATCTGCAACACCATCATCAAGATTTCTCAGTGCTCATGTATTATTAGAGGATAAAAGCCCATGCAGGTAGGCGGGCTAATATCTCCACCAGAACATTTTGTTGGATTGATATCTGGAACAGAAGCACTGGTAAAGTGTACAGACAAATGTTAGTATTTTCTATTGATTTTTTTTATGCTCTTGGGAGATATGTAGATGCCAAAGGTGAGCAAATGGTCCTTTCACAGTTAGACTTATCCGAGATGGCACAGCCTCCACTACCGAACTAAATTTTTGGGTGGCATGCTACCTAATCATACGAGGCAGACAACTAGATCCACCATACTGGGATTTCTCCCATTGTTACAAAAAGGCTTCTCAGAGGTAAAATAGGCAAAATAATTTAAGATTTAGCATCAATATTAAGGCATATTATGTCTCCAAGACATCCGATTGCAAACCTATTTGCAGTAAGCAAGTCTACTGTCCTGCAAAGATGAACTTAAGCCATGAACCTTGCTTCTGCTAATGATGGTATCTTAAATTAGCAAATATTGTGTAGCAGAAGAAAGAGGGGAAATGGCAACACTAATGCCCAAATAAACATAGGGCTGCGTAAAGGGTGTTCAATTAAATAAAGGCAAAAATTCTTACTTCATTGTGACCATTGTTATGAAATAAGTACCATGTTAGGTGCATTTAAGTACCCCAAACACCCGTGTACCTGAACTGAACCTATACTAGCAGCTACAGAACTCCAAAGCTAGGGAATTTTATTTTGAAGTAAAGCTTTGAAAATCAGAGCCCCTATGAACAATAATGAAATTTAGTAGCCAAATAAAAAATGAGTCCATAAGGTGTTAAAAGCAAGATACATCTAAGCACTCTGAGCGACAGAGACCACAATAATAGTGACCAGCTCTCACAGTGGAGGTTGGTATATGAATGACTTTAGAACATCATTTGTGACTGAACAGGACCTTGCAGATAAAAGTAAGCATGTGTTAAACTGATTTGATATAACGAGGGCCAAACTGATTCATGCTTTATAACAGCAATCTCTAAAGCACAGCACTAACATGTGCTGTTGCACTTCAAGTGCTAGTGGCATGGAGCTGCAGTGTCATAGCCAGCTCATGATCCAGTGGTCTGCTGTTCTTTTGTCACAGTCCTGTGTAACTCCTCTGTAAGCCAGAATCCCCTGCAATGAACAAAAAGCTTCCAGGAACTCAAATGGGCTTTGGAACAAATCCCTGGACTATGACACCTGCTTTTCATGTTCAAAATAAAAAAAAAAGCAAGAAAAGCAATTACAAAAAAAATAAAAATGTACAAAATTATTTTTTAATAGTTTTAAAGACTTCGTATTTGCACAGATCTTCCAACACGCCATTTAGATCTTCCAGAATGTGTCTTTGTGAAGTGTTACCAGACTTTAATTTTCATTGACTATTTCCATTTATTTCCAGTTCCAGACTCCTTTTGCATTTTAAGATCTGGTCTGTAGATGTAGTTCAGATCAGAACTGCGTGTTAAACCATTTTCATTACAACTTTTATCTTTCCTGTCCACCTCTTTTCTATTATGTACTGGGCAGAATTTTTCTAAGTAAAACCAGGCATTTCAAGAGGGGAAATTATTACCCTCTGCAGAAGTGTGTTAGATTTTTTTTCTTCAGTTGTGCTTTCTGTTTAAGAAAAATATACCAGGAGAATATGAAAAGGAAATAAAAGTGTGAACGACACAAGCAAGGGCTGCATTCTGTGTGATAAAGATAGTAACAAGAAAGGGTCTGTTGGTTTATACTGTTTCCCATTCTTGATACAATCATTGTCTCAAGAACAGATTCATATTCTGCATCATTTTCTGTTACCTTTATAGTCTTTCTTACGAGAAAGAGGAATGAAAATTTTAATGCCTCATATATTCTGTGAATTACTGTAGGCGAGTATGCTGTACTACTTTGATCTTTCCTATATTCTGTGGTTTGATTGGGTCGTGATGTGAATGGAAAGCAGCACAAAACAAATCACTTTCTGAGAGAACAATTGCAATGCGAATAGGTGCAGAACGAAAAAGGTACCAGTTCAGCCCATTCCATTATGCAGTAGATTGGGTAGAAACGGAGTTCAAATATCTGCTTTTACAGGTACTAAAGATTATCTCAATTTTTGGGTTAACCAACCTATCAGTTCCCAGCAAAAATTTTGACTGGGTGTTCATAATCTGAATATAACTGTCTAGACTAAGATCCAGCATCATTTTATTAAAGCTCAGCAGTACTAGAGCACAGAAGGAATGAGGAGATGGAGTCATAAAGGGAATTAAAAGATTAAAAAGAAAATAAAACAGTTGGAGGATTAAATATGTCTTAACTGCCTTAAAAAAAATCTGAATCATGTACCTGTGGTCCTAAGCAGGAAAAAACCAAGCAGGAGGAAATGCAGAGGGAGAGGCTGAGCTGCCCCAGTGCAGAACTACAGCTATACTTGCCAGTTGCCTATAGCACAGTGGGTTTTCCCCCGCTGAGTAGCAATGCTGTCCCTACCTGCCCCATGCTCTGCCCTCCTTGGAGCCACAAATCATGAAGGTCAACAGCTTGTGCCTGTGATGGATGACAGCACCTCCAGCAAGCATCACAGGCACCCAACTTTCCTCTTTCACTATGCCCTTTCTCCAGCCAACCCTGGTTTTTATACAAGTGGTTTGTGGTTTAGTTGTGAGAAAGTGTGCCAGGGTGCACTAGATTAGGGAAGCTACATGGACAGTTTTTAGTTCTGGGGAAGACCTACCATGGTGTCTATTGTTTCATGTCTGCTTGAAGCAATGAGCAAAAGGAGAGAAGATGACAAATGAATCATGACCAGCTTGCTGCTACTAACCTTACTCATGACTAGAGACACCACTTTTGAAGAGGCCAGAAACAATACACTGCATTAGAAAAGTGAAGCAAGCTCTTCCCTGGGTCTGAAACCAGCAATGGTTGTGCCTGGTTTAGATGTGTCAACATTTTTACATCCATCCCCTGCCACATCTCTATGCTTGTCCTTATCTCTGCATACTCATTCCTCTATTCAGTGGGACTTGCACAAGTATGTTTTAAAGATAAGAGTCTTACATCTATATTATAATATCTAAACCTATGACATACAAAAGCTGGGGCTGTGAGAAGGTTTTAAGGAGTTCTTTAAACATTCACTTCACTACTTAGGTTTTAATATGAAACATCCGAGCAAACTGAGATGCAATTCAGAATATAACTGATAGACTTGATATACAATTACTTTTACACCATTATCTTGTAATCTCACAGACTGTGTTTACTACAGTGTGAAAAGGGTACAATAAAATCTATCTACCTCTCCACAAGCAAAAACAAAGCTACCATACCTCCCATGAAACTGGTGTCATGTGTGACTCTTCTCTCCTTTTCACCCATGCCCCTATACTTTAATAGGGAAGAGAAGTGCTGTATCAGACACAAAAGAGATTATTTCTTCAGGATGCTGAACACATATAACAAATACAAGTGGCTCTCTATTTCCAGACTGAAAAGCAAATGTCTGTATTAAAGTGAAGGATCACAGACATCATAACATGCTACAACAAAACCACAGTTGTTTGTATAACATTTCTAATACCTTTGTGTTCTTTACCACAACTGTTGCTAAAAATCTTGGAACAATGGAAGCTTCTCCATTCCTCTCTTGTTTCTTTATCCTTTTTTTTTTAATTTCACCTATCTTATTCTGGTTTCCTAATTACCATTAAAGTAGCCTTTCATCTGTTTGCAAAAAACCTGCAGAAATGTATCTGAAAGAGAAAAACTTGGCAAAACTTGGGCTAAGAAGTTCTTGGCATGATTGAAAAGTCACATTTTCACTTCTCTATTTTGTTATGACTGTGTCCAGAGAGGGTTTAGCTTTTTATTTCACTTTCCCCATCTTGAGTGCTTCCATTTCAATTTCTGACTTCAGTGTTTTATTCTGAGGCATCTTGTTTTTTCCTCTTTATTTCATTCCAGCATTGTAATTCTAGTTTCCAATCTTATTTTGACGTAGTGCTGGGATATATCTGTGCTGCCCTATTTTTATTTACCTTTTATTCAGATGAGCATGTATCATTTAAAATTGCTTCAGTGTAGCCACTTGAAGTCAGTCCTTCCTCACGAGGAAGAGCTTATTAATTTGTTTGTTTGAAGATGTGCCTGGCTGCAGCCTCAAACGAGAGCAAAGAGCATGTGTGGTGAAAGCAATAGAGGAAGGGAAAGCACTTAAATTCTCCCAGCATAGCAGACAGGTATTGTTCCTGTTACCCCCAGTGCAGTGCTGGACAGATATTTTCTCCTGTTTGTCAGACAAGTTATGCATTTTGTTCACTTTCCCACACTAAAACTTGCTCTCTCCTTTCTACACTGGAAGAGGTGCAATAAAGCAGGAAAGTAGCAGTGCCCCACAAGACATTTTAACCCAATTCCAGCTCCAGCAGCAATGTCAAAACTTTGTTTTTCCAACCACAGCCTAGGATACCACAGTTACCCAGAGAACCAGTAGGATAAGACCACGTGGCAGCAGCCTTGTTTTGTGGACTGGCCCACAGATCAGCTCCTGTGGAAACTGGTTTGGTGGAAGTACCCTGGAAGTTTTCAGGGCAAAAATTTGGGAAAGGAAGTTTCCCTAGACCCAGCAGATTAAGAGGAAAGATGTGTGGTACAGCAAATAATTTCAGAAGGAGTAAAGAAAAAAGGTGAATGATCCTCAGATAGTCAGAAATTTGCCTCCTTAAACCACCACAGCAGCAAGCTTTGGTCTAGGCTGCCCAATGAACTGTACCTGTGCATGCTTGTTTTTGGAAAGGACACTTCTGTTAGAGCTTATCCTAGAAAAAAAGTCATTATCTTTATCTCCAAAAAAGTTGTTTAACAGGAAATCTACTGAGGAACCAGGTAGGGCTCCCATGGTATATTTAACTTTGCCACCCCTACTGCAGGTTTTTTGTTGCTGATGATGTTGGGAACAATTGTGTATCATACAGGAGTTCTCTAAGTGAAGGTCTGAGATCTGTTATCCCCAGATAACAGATAAGCTAAAACACATGAAAGGCAATTCCAGAGAAAACTTTGGAAAAATGAACTCCAGAGAAAACCCAAAGACACTTTAAAATTTGTTCAGGGGCCCAAAGGGACTGCACTGATTTTCTCTAGGATTCAAGCTATGCCATAGTAACTTGGTGGAACCTTTTCCGAACAAGCAAAGATAGGCTGTAGGGTGTTTGCAACTCTTTCTCCTTAGATAGAAGCAGTCACTTCAACAATGGGAGGTTGCTGCTACATCTGTGTGCCCTGTGAACAACTGCAAAAGGCTGGCACAAAGCAGAATGCTGTCTGATGGGCAAGATGGGGCAGCTTCTTCCCTCTTCATGTTCAGCCACTTCCTTCCCTTAGAGATACGCCACTGTATCTCTGTGTGAAAGAGAAATTCCTGCACCCTTCTTACTCTTACCCCTGCACCTCAGTGACATTGTAAGACAAAGTGTGTACCTGTCCACTAAACTCACAACAAACCCAAAGAAATGTAATTCTTAATTTCCCACTAGAAGTGTCTTAACTACATTTTAGTGCTGATAATTCAAAGCATTTGAATTTATATCAATGCATGAAAAGCAGCTGAAGGAAACATTTTGCTTTCATAAATCCAAAATTCTGATTCTTCACCTTTTTCTTGTTACAGCAAGATCACCTTTGAGATGAATATTTCATTTTCATTCTTCATAGCATATTGTTTCCATGCATCGCAGTATCATTCATTTATCATAAGTAATAGTTATTGCATCTCACAGCTTAAAATCAGCACTTTAAGAACTTAATTTGCAAGCACATTTGCACTTTGCAATTTAGTCATATAAAATAGTATACTTGAAATCAACAACACTAACCTTGTAAGTGTTGTTAGAGATGACTCACAACATCAGGCCTGACTATTTTCTCTCCAACATGTATACCATTCATGGTATGGAACTGTTTGAATTAGCCTACAAGCTCCTCAGGGCAGGTCTTTGTCTACATTTGCAGAGTGTGAGCAGACAGTTGGCTCTTGATAAATAATACAAGACAATTACCTAACTATAGGATGCAGGAATTTGCAAGGAAATGAAATTTCAGGTTGCCTGTAGAGAAATGCTCAGAAAACACATTTCAAGAAATGAAAGGTGGAGGACAAGAAAAATCATTCTGTTACAAAATCCTGCGGTTGGATGTTCAAGGATGGGCATTGTCAAATTAATTCTGTTTAGTTAGTAGGCATTAAAATGAACTCTGAAGATTTCTAGGGATTAATAAAGAAATTGAAATAATCCTCTTTTTTAAATAAAGAAAAAAGTTTTCAGGACTGTACCATTCCCTTTTGCTAGGGATAAAAATTCTGCTTTGCTGTCTGCAATCAAGATGATGTGACCTTTACTGGATTAATATCTCCCTCTTTTCCTAACTAATCTTCTCTAAGAGGAAAGAGAGATATTTTGCCGTATAAATAAAGAACTCTGGGGATCAGAGCCGGTCATAAGAAAGAATAAAATCATTATGGCAGGGTATAAAGAGGTGTTAAAATCTTAACCACAAATTCATAATCATGGCATATAAAAGGCTTTTATTCCAGGGATGCTGTTTTCATTATTTCTTTGCTAAACAAACTGCAACACGCTGCTTGAAAAATTACACAGAAATTTGCCAAAAATATCCCAGATCTACCAAAACCCCAATGCCAGCTCATAGATATACAAACAATCTCTCTCCAAAGCAGCAGCCTACCTTCGTTTCCCAGGAAAGGATTATTCCCAAAAGGAAACATCAGATTTTAGGTGGTATTATCATTCAGCGTTTCCACTGAGGACACCGACCAAACTCCTGTTTGAAATAAAAAGACATCCTCCTGCTAAAAGTACAGAGCAGCCTATTTATCCCAGAAGTGCTGCTTTCTCACCAAACTTCACTCACTCCGAGTTTCTAGAGCACTCCGTTTAGAACTTGACCCTGTTTGTATCTTATTAATCATATTCCCTGGAAATCTTCCACTCAGGGATTCTACTTTTCCATAAACACCTATGCAGGATGTCACAGGTCTAGAATTACGTTATATTTCCTTTTTACATCATTTTGTCCATTTTTCTATTTATAAATGTTTGCTATTTTCCTAACTAAGAAGCCTCAGGAACACTAAGGGGTTGCCTTGAGTGGATTTTATCCATCAGATCATCATCTCCTCTCCACACATGAAAAATCAACAAATCCTTCTAATAAGGTCAGAATTCAACAGCTTCTACATAGCTGCTATTCTCCTAACTTTGAAAGGGGTACAGAGACCCAAGAGTGGTCTACAGAACTGGGGAGAGTAAGATAAGGCAGAAAGGCAGATAAGCAACCCCAATCATTGCGCAAGGGGAAATGGTTGTTATAATTAATGCTATAACCACAAGTTGCTAGAACCATGTCAGTCACCAGCATAGAGCATCAACCCAACTAGTCAGTGTGAAATCAAGGCAAGATGACAGGCTAACTCATGCTAAGCATCAATACATCCATGACTTTTCAGCTTTGGCCAGTGCAGAAAGTTACGCTGAAAGAACTGGAGAAGCTGCTTTTTCCTAGAGACAAGGAGAAAAGGGATATCTGCAAGGAAGTGGGTGAGTCAGCTCAGCATTTTCCTAGATTTATTGATAGATTCATAGTGTTTGAGGCCAGAAGAGCCTATTAGTCTAGTCTGACCTCTTGTAAATCATAGGTCATTAAGTATCATTCAGCTCCCCCTGTATCAAGCCCAACAGTTTTGGGGCTTTTCTTGCTCAAGTATTTGTTTGAAGGCATGCAGAGACAAAAAACCCTTCCTTCCCCTTCAGGTTCAGTTCTAACCTTTTATGATGTTCTTTAAGAAGCAGTTGTGCTTTGGTTTTAATTGCAATTTTGCTTGCTTTCTACTTTGAGCCATTTTGTTTCTGTTACGCCTTTCTCTGTTAAATTACTTATTAGTAACTACACTTTTCTCCTCAGTATTACAGTTTGTGATCAAGATCTTTGGACTCCCTCATTAATAAAGTGAATAAACCCAGCTTTTTAAATGTCTCACCACAAGGTATCTTTTCAGGACCTATAATATTTTTGTATGCCAATTTTCCCTTTCCATTTTCCATCATTTTCAGAAGCATGGAATTACAGAGTAGCTTCCTATTAACCTCACCAGAGCTGTACACCAGGCTTTCACCTGACTACTTTTATTTTTCCCATTATTTAACCCTTAATCATAGCCAGCCCTTTCTTCCATCTTAGCACCTACAAACTCATATGTAACCACAGCTTCGCTATATATATATATATATATGTGTGTGTGTGTGTGTGTCTGTTCTCTGGTTCTCCCTCCAATCTTCATCTTTCTTGTCTCTGAATGTATAACTTTGCACTTAACTGTATTAAAACCATACTTTTTTTTTTTTAAAAAGAACTCCCTCATCCAGTATGTCTCTGAGCCCAAGCTCCACCTACACAACAGGTTCTAAGAGCAAAGGCAAAAGGATGGTGGTTATAAATAAAGCCAGAGAAGATCACATGTCAACTGCACGACACAGACATGGACAGCATTCTCCACCTTTCATTTGACACATCTTCGAGGTGCCACTTTCTGGATTTTCTTCTAGTCATCTCATGGCAACATGATTTTTCTTATGCTTTTTTCATTATAGAAGTCTCTGTTGTCATCTGCTCTGCATTTTCCTCTAAAGGCCTCCCCTCCATTCAGTTTCTCTTATATCACTCTTACAATTAAATAACTTGCTCTCCTACTTCTGAAGTACTGCACTTAGAGGTTTTTATGATCATAGTTACAAAGAGGTAAGGATAAATATTGATAACTGCCATGGTTTAACCTCTGCTGGCAGCTAAACACCAGGCAGCTGCTCACCCACCACTACCTCATCACCTCACAGAGAAGAAAGAAAAAGAAGTGAGGTGCTGGAGTGGTTCTTGAGAAAAACAAGAGTTTAATAAAGCAACACAAAAAGAGCAAAAGCAGCTATATTAACAACAGCATAACAAAGCAACCCATAGAAGTCAGGAAGGCTCTACCTGTGCCCTGGATGCCACTTTCCCTCCTCCAGCCACACTGAAGCAAGCTCCAAACAGATAGCCCCACCCTGGCCCAGCCCTCCCCTATATAGGGGACATGACGTCACCTGCTCGCCACTCTCCCATTGGCTGGCTCCGTTGTTTACCCCGGGTGTGGCCCCTCCCAGCTGACTGGAGCAGCAGCTGCTGATTATTGCTACTTGGGCTGCCCCCCACCCAGGGCCATAAGCTGCCTGTGCTGCAGGGCAATGATTGTTCTTGCTGGGCTGGGACCAGGTTCTACAATGTGTCTGATTTTCACTACTTTTTTTTTTACTTCTAAACACTTTTATTATTGCGTTTTCTTTCTTTTTTTAGTTTTATATATTTTTAGCATTTTTTTATTCCCTTTTCATGTCAATTTGGAAATCAAGAAAGGGTAGATATGAGAAGCTTTTAAAATCTCCATTAAGTTTTTTCTTAAGTGAAATTACTCAATGTTTCCTTGTATCCTAAGCAGTCAAAGCAAATCATCTGGCTGAAATCTCAAAATCTGAAACAAAAGGAGATATGAACATTGTCTTACAAATGTGCCTTGAAGGGTTTCAGCTGTTTTTGAGCTGCTAAAGCAAAGAATTGTGATGGAAACACTGTGATCCTTTAGGAAAGGAAAGCAGCATGTGGATGGAAGTTCTTCTCCTCCCTCTATTCTACCCTAGAAAGGTCACATCTGAAGTATTTTGTCCCGTTCTGGGCTCCTCAGTTCAAGAGCGACAGGGAAGTACTGGAGAGAGTCCAGCAGAGGTTACAAAGATCCTGAGGGGCTGGAGCATCTCTGTGGCCAGGACAGGCTGAGAGGCCTGGGGCTGTTCAGCTGGAGAAGAGCAGCCTGAGAGGGGAGCTGAGCAATGCTGAGCAAGAGCTAAAGGGCCCCTT